>JASCZW010005482.1:0-186510 GCA_034211315.2 Aedes japonicus | reverse complement strand
GACACTCATAGTAATAGACCGGACAATGTAAAATCCGGAAAACTGGCAACTTTAATTTTATAAGATAGATTTTAAATTTTTCTGACAATACTGTAAAAAGTAATAGCACACAGCTGGCTACCTCGAAAAAAATAAACAATGTGCTCGTTGCTCCCTCGAACTATTTTTTCGGAAAATGCAATATTAAGTGCGAACCTGAGTGCGAACTATATAAAATGAAGTGCGTGTTTCCGCAGTAGTCAAAATGAATCCCGTGCACGTGCGGGATTCAAGAATGTGGCATTTTTTAGATTTCCTGTGCATAAAACTGATCGCTTATTGTGGCTGCAGTTCTGTGGATTTCCAGCTAATCTTATGCTCTCCGAGAGTCATCGCATATGCAGTGTAAGTTCCTGTTAAAATAAATGGTATTTCCAACATCTGAAATTTATTTTCCCATAGTTGCACTTCAGAGAGGAGGATTTGTACTACAACAAAAATGGGGTAGTACGGAAGGTCGCTGGGGCAATTCCTTATTTTCAAGACGTTGCTCAAGTTATCGCACGTCCTAAGGATAGTTCCGACGACGAAATTGAAAATGAAGAATATGCCAAGCAAAGCACAAAAACTGAGTGTTTAGAGGTCGTACACATACCATTCAATTCCATCGATGTCAACCAACCACCAGCTGCTCCACAATCAAGAGGCGATCAGTCGACCGATAGCTCCTACAATGAAAATGTAGTTCAGTAAGTTCTACGTTAAAATATGAAATTAACAGTTGTCCACAAAGCTCATTAATTTGCATTTTTATTTTTAATAGGCAACTTGCGCAGTATAAATTAAAAACCAGAACCTTAAAAGAAAACTAAAGCGTTACCAGGATGGTACAGCATTGACAACCATCAAGCAATGTTATAACGAAGATCAGCTTTCTCTAATGACCGGCTTGAAGAAAATTAGTAAATGGTCTGATGATAGCATTGTCGAAGGATTCCGCACTAGATTTATTTGTGGATCTACAGCTTATGAAGTGGAGAGCAAAAACGATTCCTTCCTAATATTAGGACACTGCGTAGGAAACTTCAAAGTATACAATTTGACAGCGGATGCTTGAACGAAGTAATCGATCTTCTTAAACACAAAAATTACTACAATGAACGATGACGATAGAGATGCCGCAATAGTGTTCGACGAGATGGCTATTCAGCCTGGCAAAAGTTATTGCTGCAATTTGAAAAAGTATATTGAGAAGTAACACTTCCATACCAAAGCGATTTGGCTAGCCATTTGTTAGTTTTTATGGCGGTGGGCTTGAGAACCCATTGGAAGCAGGTCATAGGCTACCATTCCACGGGGATTCAATGAATGGGGATTGCCTCAAATCATTTCTTTTCGATTTGATTCCTAAAATAGAAGATGTTGGCTTACGTGTTCATGCTGTTATCAGTGATTGTGGAGGTGTTTATTTGAAAATTAAGTTTGATTTATTTTGCAAATGAAGAATGAATTTTTCTTTTACAGGAGGAAATAAAAAACTATGGAATGCAGTTGGTGTTTTACATTCACGCGAAAAGGTTATGTTGAATACCCTATCACACATCCTCTGGATCCACGTCGAACATTGAAAATAATACCTGACGTTGTTCACGTTTTCAAAAGTTTGGTTCACGGTTGGATAAGTAACAAAACGATCGTTCTACCAGAAAAGATGCTTAAAAAGCATGGGCTTATCAGTTCGGTTGTTAATATCAATCATTTAACTGAACTTGTTCAATACGAACAGGCATGCGATTTGAAAATTTCCTGTGGACTTACGGCGGAAGACGTCAATTTTGCTAGACCACAATCGAACTTCGAAAAAATGAAGGTTAAAAATGCATCAAAGTTCGCAAACCATACGGTGGTTTCTTCTCTGCGCTCTTTTAGTGCTGAATGTAATCGAAAGGACATTCTCACAACGGCCTTTTTTCTAGAATCTGTTTCATTATGGTTTGCATATATGACCGCCAGATCTCCGGGGCTAGCGTTGAGCCACAAAAATGAAAAAGCTTACGAAAAAGCTATCATGGTTCTCACAAACTTTCGTTTAATGGTTGGAGAATGTAAAGTGGGAACCAAGCAGCATTGGAAACCATGGCAATCATCAGCCATTTTGACAACAGATTGTATGCTACGACTACATCAATACTTTTTGGATGTGAAAAAGTATGACTTTTTCTTTGGTGGCCGATTAACGCAAGACTGTCTAGAAAACGTGTTCTCGCAGTTGAGACAACGACAGATTCGTCCATCAGCACTACAGGCAAAGGACAGCTTGAAACTTCTCACGATGGCACAATAAATGACGAATGTACGCAATACTTCCTACGAATGGGACTCAAATCAATGGCTCGTTGGATTCTCTGATCAGCTGAAGAGTATTTCAAAGGCTAAGAGAAAGATCACCGAACCTCCTCAACCAACAACGTCAAAAGCTGATACCGCTGACATTGAGGTAGCGGAAGACGATGCTTTAGTGCAAGAATGTGAAACTCTTTGTAATCGATCATCGGAACAAAACGTGGTTTATTACAGTAACTGTTCGCTAACTGGGCTAAGTGCACAGCCCAGTTAGCGGATGCTGCTCGATAACTGGGCTGACATTTCAGATGTAAATAATTTTCGAGGGGGCTTTCGATCTGATTTCGGTTGGCATATTTCATTGCGCAATACATAAATTCCAAAATGTTTTTATGCTTTATACGTTATTGCGTTGTAGCATATTGTGAACCCCATTGTTCAAAATATTTTGTATGAGATTACAACTCCATTTCGTACAATTTAACAATTTTTCACTCCTCCATGAACCTTATATGCCTTTCACATGCCCCTTCCGAATTTTGACAACAAGATGTCAAACGCTAATTCTTGAAGTTTATTTGCTTTTTAACTGGGCTATAGCCTAGTTAGCGAGCACCCAGTTAAAAAGCAGCCCAGTTAAACAGCACCCAGTTAGCGAACAGTTGCTGTATCTCGCTGGAATGATAGTCAAGCAGGTGTCAAAACAGATAAATTTTTGTCATGATTGCATAAGCAGTTGTGTCATTGATGACGATTTTGAAGCGGAGTACACTTTTTTTACAGAACTCAAAGACAACACTGGAAGGGCTCTTACTAAAGTAAATCCAGAGACCTTTAACCTCTTTATTGAACTAGAGGAAATATTCAAACATCGAATTGAAGCCTTGATGATATTGAACGACAATCTTGAAACGCGGTTCTTTTCATTGATGTCTGGTGTTCCAGCCTCACATATTCCAAAGTGTCATGACATGAAGGAAAAACTCATCAAACGTTTTATTGGATTTCGTTTAAAAGTCAATCGGACTAAATTGATCAGAGATAAACGTTGTGACAGTAAATCAATGTATATTAAAAAAAAAATCTGTATCAAACAAAATACGTGCCTAGGTTGAACACTGTTTCCACTCCATTACATTTAAAATAAATTCACCATCAAACCACCACGTCTATGATTTATTTACACATATTTATTTTATTTTCGTTTCCCATTATAGTTCTGTTGCTGCAACAATACTTCCCACTGATTAAGAACTCATGTTTTGATCTGCACGTTTTGGATACACCAATGACAGTTCTTTTGGATACATCAGATTCACGTTGTCCGGTCTATTACTATGAGTGTCTATAATAATAAGGTATGTGTTCGCTTTTGCACTGTCCTATCTTCGCTTCTCGTTACATTTTCAGCTCAATTTTACAGCTTTCAGATCATTACTCAACGGACATTTGAAGTGTTCAAATGGTATTCTGATTGACTTTTATTCACTGCCACCATTTGTTCAGTTCATTGCCCATCAGAATGTGTTCAGGTTTATGATTATTCGCGACATGTGATGTAATTATTGTATTTGTTGTTGTTGTTTCGTATTTACGTAACTTTATGTCTGAGTCTGCTTCGTCATGCCAGGGAGACGACCTGGACCCTACATGTTGAACCCACTAACACATGGCCGGGACCAACGGCTTTGCTTCATTTCCGCAGGAAGACGTGACTAAAGATTTTCGCGTCTCAGAAAAATCCCATCGACCTCGACTGGGATTGAAACCTGGGGTGCCAGGTTGTTGGCCATTGCACTTATTCAACCCAACATCAACATCATTAATGTGGGATCGCATCAATTCAACAGTTGTCAAGTAATGAAGTGTTAGATAAGCTTTAGAATAAAATGATGCATAACCAATGCAATGAGCCTGTGCACGCTGCTATGATTCTTTTGTCTTTTTGACTTTTACTGTGAGCCGTGTTTTGATGTTGTCTCACTCACTCTCACAGGACGCTTGAAAACTTGGCTCACAGTAAAATTCAATTTTTTATAGCGTGCACAGGCTCATAATGCTACTCTAGCAAAGTATTATGGCATAACAAAAGATGTAGCATTAGTTCGGGTCCTTTTCAGCTTTAATCTAACTTCAATGATGCACTAGACGATGCATATATCCTATATATGCATGCTATTGTAGCCTCGTTGTTACTTGGGATGGCTTATTCATGCAAAAGTGGAGGCCATACGTGAAAATTCCATTGCTTTCTTTAACGAGTTTATTTAACATCGTAGTTCGTAGGGAAACTGACCCCATATTAATCTCATTGTTCCTTTATTCATCCTACGATGAATCAAACAATTGGGCAGTTGAAGGATCGGTTTCGTTTTCTAATAATGTTTGCTTTCGTTAAATAACTCCAACAAACATTACTAACTAATCCTGTCACGTGTATTTCAAGTAGGATGTATTGCAAAGTGATGCGATTAGTATAGGTACATCTCCCCTATTTGATTTCGTTTGTAATAACAAGTTCAGTTTATAAAGGCTAACGATGTAAATTCGATTCAGTTTGAGCTGTAGAACGATGGATAAATGAAGCATCGTATATAAGTCGGAAATTACCTGTCTTTTCGATTCCATTTAAACATAGTACGATAGAGGGCACAGTTTTATACGATTTTGATTTAAAATATAGGACTATACGATACTACCTAAACACTCCTATACGACTTCTGAATGTTGTTTCTTCGCGGATTTTTTTTTCAGTTGGCAAGAATCGGGCGTATAAGAATTAGTTTGAAAATCTTAAAATCAACGAGGTGTTAAATGTTTCGGGGTTATGTCTGTTTGTCTATGATAGTATATAGAACATTGTATTTATGATAATACAACTATATAATTTCCTTAGTGAAGGATTAAATGAAAATACTTTCGATGGATTGTAATTATTCAAAACGTAAGGTCAACATTATGAAAAACACTAGCCACTAACTAATGGAGAGCACTTTTCATTCAATCGTTCACTTAATTCAAAATCATTGATCCGTGTTTTCCGAATAAATAAGAAGATAGTAGATGTTCATACAACATGAATTTTGTAAAGCATATTTGTTAGTTACCAGTCAAATTTTTAAGGAAGGATAAATATTTGCCATCGCACGCAGCAAAAGATCCGTATTCGTTTTCAATAGACACCATTATTACTGGCCCTCCTCGGCCATATAGATGTTTCTGGATTCGTGGCATTAGAACACTATACCACTTCTCTACCTCTCTTAAGTAGCCTGAAAAATGAACAGAT
Source organism: Aedes japonicus (assembly GCA_034211315.2). NCBI lineage: Eukaryota > Metazoa > Arthropoda > Insecta > Diptera > Culicidae > Aedes > Aedes japonicus. The sequence continues at coordinate 180,899 of JASCZW010005482.1, read as the reverse complement.
TATCCTGGAGCAATCAGTCATAAAATTATTAATCATCACCTGTATCATAAGTACGCAGCTGAACGTTCGGATATTTCCTCAGAAGCCAATAAGGAAAACCACCCATATCTCGTTCGGCGCAAATATATGGACCAGGCCTGAGAATCACGTGCAAATCTTCCTCTTCGGCAATCTGTATGAACTGTTCCAAATTTGCGATGCCATCCCATTTATATTCTTCTTCCTTGGGCTCATGTGTAGACCATTCTATATAGCTATTCCAATATATTAAGAGTTAGTGATTAACGTAATAATAATAATAAAAAAAACCATACATACGTCATGACCGCATTAAGTCCTGCGGCACGCATTGAACGTAAAATCTGACGCCAAGAACCTGGCAAGGCACGGAAATAGTGAAACGAACCAGATACGAATCTGTACGGTTTTCCATCCATGAGAAAAGTGTCATGTTCGTAATCGATTGTAAATGATCTCTAAAAATAAAATTTGTTTTATAAATGTTCAGAACTTTATATTCAGCTTCCTACTTCATTTTGTCTATTAATGTCAGCTTTACATTGCAAAAATGTAATGATCGTTAGTATCAATATTCTGACTATTTTAACCATGTTGACCACTGTGAAAGAAAAAAATAATAAAAATAATAATGAACAAGAAAAAAATAAAAAAATAATATTAAACAAGTTTTTCCATAATTTTTAGATTTTTGATTGGATAGTAAAAACTAGAAATCTAAATATACAGCACGAAAAAGTTGTGAACATTTTAGTTTTATATAACGCAAATTATTGGAGCGTTACAGAAGCGCAAATTATTGGAGCGTTACGCAAATTATTGGAGCGTTACTAGTTTACATTATAAATCATGTAAATGTTCTCAGACACCCCATACATTATTGATTATATTGTACGCTGGCTTCGTACACACTTAGAAAATTTTACAGTATTCGGTAATTTTTTACCGAACTTTCAACAGCTGAACAGTTCGGTAATCCGATATAACGCATTTATTTTCGGGATGATGGATCAGCTATGTTGAATCTACCTTCCACGTACTCTGCTGTGTAATTGTATGGGCTGAGCCTAGTGCCCAGCCATCGGTTCGGGTGAAAGCTCTCTTTGATGTTTCTCGTGAGCGATTATGTATGAACGCGATCCCTTTTGCGTCTGTTCTGAGCGTGAACTGTCGTCCAAGAAGATAGTAACGGGTGGCAATTAAAATTTTGGAATTTTTTCGAGGCCTCTATGCTCAACAACAAACGAGCTCAGAGAGAAATAAGAGTGTGTATGCGTTAGCTCTTTCTCTCCTCTTTCTGCTAGTATTTTCTGTTTTGTTTATGCTTGCTCAGTTTAGCTCAAAATGCCGTCGAAACAAGAAGTAATTCGCGAGCGCGTTGTACAGTTCTACGAACTGCACAGAAATCTCGGCAAAACGTATACGGTACAACATTTTAAAAGCGAAAATGTTGCGACTTCGACTGTTTACCATATCCTAAGATCCCCAACAACTGCTCGCAAGCAAGGTAGTGGAAGACCAGCCAAAATTATGGACGCAAAAGGACTTCGTTGTCTTTCTCGTGCCTTCAACAACAAGGATTCTCTGAGCCAACGGGATGCCGCAAAAAAGTTCAACTGTTCTCACCAGTACATCTGCAAAACATTCAAAGGAGTCGGAATAAAGTGCCGAAAGAAGACACGAGCCCCGGAATATACTGATGCACAGATTTCAACGCTGAAATCCCAATGCCGTTGGTTGATTAAAAATTATTCCGGAAAAAGTTTTGTTTTGGACGACGAAAGCTACTTCCCTCTTTCGAACACGCAGATTCCCGGAAACGATCGATACTATTCAACGAATAGTTCTACTACACCTCCGAACATAAAATATAAGTTTAAACATAAGTTTGAACAGAAAGTGATGCTGTACATTGCCATTTCCGAGAAAGGCATTTCTAAGCCATGGTTCAAGCCCTCTGGTTTGGCAATCAATCAAGATGTGTACCAGAACGAATGTTTGAAGAAAATTTTGATCCCGTTTCTACAAAAACATCATGCTGATGGACAATACGTGTTTTGGCCGGATAAAGCGTCATCGCATTACGCCATAAAAACACAATCGTTCCTGAATACCCATTTGATCCCATTTGTACCCAAAAACCACAACCCGACAAATCTGCCTCAGTGTCGCCCAATCGAAGATTTCTTCGGGGTTTTGAGTTCCTTGGTGTACAAAAATAACTGGAGAGCCACGAATTGCAAACAGTAGATTGGTAGAATCAAGAGATGCATTCGCAAAGTTGACATGGAGGCCGTACAACGCTCCTGTTCCGACATCAAACGTAAGGTTCGCCGAACATCCGGTTACGGACCGTTTTCAAATGTTCACTAATTTTTTTTCAACAATGGACAATGTATCTTTTATTTGAATAAATCAGATCTTCTACAACTATGTTTGTCTTTTTTTGACAGCTTGAGAAAGAAATTCCAAAATTTTAGTTGCCACCTGTTAAGAAACGGTTGATCCAGTGGATTTTGGGCATATCGTTTATCGGTAGCGGTCAACGATTTAGAAGCGAAACTGATGACGCGACGTGTCTTGTCTGGGGATGCGTCTGTATAAAGGACAGTTTTATCTGTTTCTGAGAAGTAGCCAAGAGCGATTGTGCTGTTTACTATTCTTTTCTTGGTCTCGAAAGCAGTGGACTGGCGTGGGCCCTAGCTCCACGTTTTTGACTCCTACAGTGGGCTCGTTACATCTGCGAAGTTTCTTATGTATGGGCTCACAAAATAGGCTAAGCCCAAAAAGCATCGCAGCTCTGAAGAAGTCGTAGGTTCGCGAAACTGTTGGATGTGGTTTACCTTAGGTTCATCAATGTGGAATCCACATTCGTCCAGCTCATGAACCAAGAACTTACACAATCTTTGTTGAACTCACGCTTTTCAGTGTTCAAAGGTTGTTTGATCGCAAAATCTGTAGAACTTTGGAAACAGTTCTTCGAAGGTTTTTTAATACTTTTGCAAAAATCAGTACATCGTCTATGCATACGATTACGTTTTCGATGCCTATCAGATTGCGGCTCATTTCTCTTTGAAACACTTCTGGTGCACAATTAACCCCAAATATGAGTCTTGTAAAACGGTACTTGCCGTTTTCTGTAAGAAATGTAGTTAAATCTCTAGATTCTTTGACTAATTCCAGGTGGTTAAACGCGCTAGTTAGGTCAAGCTCTGCAAAGTTTTTCGTCCCATTGAATTTGACTTTTATCTCGTGGATTATCGGTAGTCGAAAGTATTCCTGCTGTATAACATTATTAGGCGCACGCATGTTTACAACGAGGCGAATATCATCCTTTCCCTTAGAAACATCTCTCTTTCCTCCATTTCTTGAAGACTAAGCTTTGTCGCTTCCCAGTATGCGGCGGGAACATTATAATAAGCGTTTTTCTCAAGTAGGACGGTTTCGTCAATGCTGAACTCAACCTTTACTCCTGGCATTTTTGGGAAAACGCCAAGCCTCTAGGTATTTTCTAAGCTATTAATTAAAATCCCGAATTTCAGAAGTCGGCCAAGCAGCGAACGTCGGCCATGTGGAACAACCAAGAATTCGGCAAAAATGTTTACTAGATCCCACCACTTCTAACCTCGCTTCAAACACGCACTTGACCTCCATAGGCTGATCAGCTGCGTACTCTAGCAAAACTGAAGGGCTAGGCATTTTGACTTCCCTAACTGTTGCCAAACCTTCTTTGGACTCTTGTAGCAATTGATCTCAATCGTGGCCTCCAATAACGTTCACGTCAGCTCCCAAGTCGATTAGAAACTCTATTGGGCTGGATGAGCCAAGTCTGCATTTTAATAGCACATCCATCACGGAAAGAGTGTTTATGTACTGTTAATGAATTATTTGTAACAGAGCGTTACTTGAAGTGCACTGTAATATAGTTCAATATAATTTCTTTTGATTTTCTTTTGTTTTTTCTATTTTATTTGGCTGTTCGTTTCATATAATGGTTTCTAATCTTATGACGCGATTCCCTCGTTTGGAATCGTTTTTCGGAGGCTTTCCAGTAAAAAAAAACTAGAAAAACGCAGGCAGGATCGCCATTGTGGAACTTGACATTCCGGTCTACGTGGTTCGTTTAACGCAGGAACCACTTACTGCACTACTTGCACCGACGACGGTTGACTGTTGAATGAAAGAAAGTGGAATACAAACGCTTAAACGTGGCAGGACCTGACGGAATTGCTTCATGTATACTAAAGAATTGCTCTGCAGTGTTTACGATTCTTCTTTTGAAGATTTTCAATATCTCGTTACGCCAGGGAAAATATCCAACACCAAAAAATATCTAAATGCCGAAAATAATCCAAAATGCTGAAAATAATCGAGGAGTCACATCGCTCTGTGCCTGCTCAAAAGTCTTCGAGATCATCGTCAACGACTTGATGTTTGCTAGTTTCAGACACTACAGCTCTCCTGAACAACATTGATTTCACCCCAGAAGATCGATTTCAACCTACCTTGCACCGTTCGTTTTCTTGTGTCTCCGGAATATGGAAACTGGATCTCAAGTCGACGTTTACACGGATCTCTAGGCTGCTTTTGACCGGGTCGACCATGCTATACTTTTGGCAAGGTTAGACAATCTTGTTGTGTCAAATAACTTAGTTCGTTTGTTTGAATCTTACCTAACGGACAGGATATTCTGTGTGAAGATCGGCTCAGCTCAATTGAGCTACTTTACTAACATGTCGGGCGTACCTCAAGGCAGCAACTTGGGACATCTGCTGTTCTCAATTTTCATCCACGAGGTTGGATTGATACTTCCACCTTACAGCAGGTCGTTCTATGCAGACGATGTGAAAATTTATGTGGTTGTGCGATGCGTCGCTGATTGCTTACGACTACAGCACTTGATCAGTAGCTTTGAAAAGTGGTGTTCTAGGAATTTCCTCACTCTGAGTGTTAACAAATGCTTCATTATCATATTCTATCGAAAATTGAGCGGATAGGATTACCAAAGCCAACAGACAGCTCGCTTTCATGTTTAAGATCTCCGACGAGTTTCGTGATCCCACCTCTCTGAAAGCATTGTACTGCTCTCTCGTGCGTTCTATTCTGGAATTTGGAGCCTTGGTATGGTGCCCGTACCAAAGAATCTAGATTGCAAGGATTGAAGCAGTCCAAAGAAAATTTGTTCATTATGCTCTCCGTCATCTGCCATGGAATGATCCTGTCAGCCTTCCAGCGTACCAGGATCGTTGCTCACTCTTGGGAATTGAAACATTGGAGCATAGGCGTACAGTCATGCAAGCAATTTTCGCAAAAGTGCTACTAGGTGAAACTGACTCTCCAGGAATTCTAGCCGAACTCATCATCTACGCTCCAGAAGAATTCTGCGAACAAGAAATTTTCTGCAGCTCGGAACTCGTGCTGCAAACTACGGCCGACTGGATCGATTCATGTCATCGCGGTTCAATGAACTTTACGCTCTGTTTGACTTCAACTTTTCTGCAAAGTCCTTTCGTCACCGGATTCAACGTAGTTGGATGGAGAGCCACTAGTTCAGAAATGGTGGCATTTACTAAGTACTGGCATTAATGGCGAAGATACTAGACGACTGATTCTATCACGACATTTTATTTCTATTATTTATTAATAACATGTTTTGTATGTGCACTAGAATTAATTTTGTTTTGCTTGCTTTGTATTCCTTCTATTCATGTTGATTTATGTAGTTCACGATTTAGAAATAAGGGTTTTTTACGCCACATGGCTTTTCCCCATTACATTCCAATAAAATGTTAAGTCAGTTGGAATTATATCAATAAATAAATAAATAAATCAATTAAATTTTATCGATGACATTGGAATAATCTCAACTGTTTTTCAGCCTTTCCAGGACTATTAACATTTAATTTTTAAACTTCGGGAACCTTGTTCCGTATATGCTGCTGAGCTGGCCCATAGACCATTATTTTATCTTTTCAGATAGTCTCAGTTTTATTTAGGCCCTGAAGTCGATGAAAACAGTGAGGCACTCATCTTACTTTCTTTCAAAAATAAGGGAACAGATGTGTGCGTTGGTCGAAAGATCATTTAGGATTACCTTTGTATGGGTGCCCTCACATTGCTCAACTCCAGGCAAGAAGGCGGACTCTCTAGCAAAGGTGGGCACACAAGAAGCCGAGATTTATGAAAGAAGAATTTCACATGATGAATTTCAAGTTCTCTTCAAAGTTGACAAAACGATTGGACAAGTAATTCTCTTGGGCGGTGGTTACATTCCATTATTCCAAATGTTTCGTCGAGATCGTGGTTCAAAGATCTGGATGTAAGTCGCGGTTTCATTCGTCCATTCATTCAAGACTTATGTCCAACCACTACTCGCTAGACGCACATCTCTATAGAATTAACCTCGGCGATAGCAATTTATGTAGGTACGGAACCGGTTATGATGACATCGCTCACGCGGTTTGGCATTGCTCGGATAATGATGCCTCCAGGAAACGACTATTGGATACCCTTGTGGCCCGAATTAGGCAACCCTTCCGAGAGGTAAGAGATGTTTTGGGAATGCGTGATCTCCCCTACATGCAAGCTATTTAAGAATTTCTTTATTTGTCTGATCTAAGAGTGTAACGTCATCAAGTCCCTTCCTCCCACTTCCCTGCCATTGTGTCCCAGTTATATTATCTTTTTGTTTCCGTACTACTTGTACCTGCCCAGCAAACTGTGGTCACCCACCCGCGGCTTAGTTCCTGAAAGGGACTACGGGGATCGAGGATTTGGTAGATGTCGCAACCAAAAACAGCAAATAATGGCTTAAATAAGTTACCTACCTCTCCCTTTCCAAACGATAATGTGACCCAGTAACTTCGAGCTAGCCACGAGTAATTGGCATCCCTCTTTTACTAATATCGCAAAGTAAAATTTTGTGTACAACAATATTGAAAATCGGCTCCGTAAAGTGTTATACACGCCTGAGCCTAACAAATAAACGAACTGATAAAAAAAACATTTAATTTTTCTTCTCTTACCAAACCAGTGGATGTCACATATATTTTTGAAATAAATATATTATGTTCTCTAGCATATTGATTCATATAATGGGGATATGGGAGGGACCATCAGGGCACCCGATTGAAGCGAATTGGATGCAGAGAGTAGGCATGTCAACTCTCCGATGCCAACAGTTTGTGGATAAAGGGCTCTTGATACTTTGCAATTTTGACCAATTGGTCAATTTTTGTTGTTGGAAAGACTTTATTTATTCTTTCTTTCTGGATATGTATAAGTGGAGTTGCCTATCGATCAACCCAACTCGTCTCATCAGTGCTCATTGAAACTTGATCAAGTCAAACAGAGAGGAGAACCCGTTGCTGTCCGACTTATGGCTGGCCCCAAATGATACGTTGCGGATGCGTTTACGTGAATTTGACAGATTTCCCATAGGTTTGCTGTCATATTTACGTCAACGGAACGCAAACGTATCTATTGTGGGTGAAGCTTTAGTTTGAAAATTAATGATCCAATTACCGACTACTACATACATGATGCACTGAATTCAAGGCTAGACAGCTTGTCTGTACTGTATGTCATGGTAGCAGTCTTGCTTTTTATCTCTATTCATCGTATTACACTGAACCCAAACATCCTCCTTATATCGAATGAATCCTCCGTCGGTTGATATCGAAACATTTAAATCACATTTTCGATTGATAGATGCAGGCGGAGGATGATTTTCTAGAAACCAGATGATTATCCTTCTACTGTTGACCAACTAATAATACGCGTAGGGAATTGATCTCTCGTTCAAATTCGAATGCACGCTGTATGAAAAATCGTCATCCTAAAATCGGGGGAAAAGCCCTATAACGAGAATCATTTGAAATGAGGTAGACAAACATTCCATTTTACATCATGCGGTAAGAACCTATCAATGGCTATCAGAACTGGAACCAGCATGAATAAACGATCGAAACCCGCTCGCTACCTACGGAGTCACGGAAATATTTCCAGACTCCTTCCATCTTGGGGACCCGTTACAATCTTTGCAGGGGGACTCTATCTCAGATGCAGGATTTTTTTTTGTTTTGCTTTTGTGCGATGTGCGCACGCTTAGTAGATAGAAAAAATTCCCGAACCAATTTAGTGTGTTACTATGCCAAAGTCAACAAAAAGTTTGGTTTTCCCATATTCATTCAACCCATCAATACAGTTCGAGTTCACAATAAATTAATCTTCATGTTATCAGGACTGGAATTGCAATCGAATGAACTGAAACGATTTATTAATATTTGAAATAAATAAATAAAAAGAATTTGTATCTTTTTCCCGCTTCAAATTGATATAATGTTTTGAAAGAACAGTTTCTTTCTTTCGCAAATGCATTTAAGTCAACAAACAAACATGAAACTGTGGTAAATAACGTTTATAGATATTTACTGCAATAATATAACATGCAAGCATGCTGCTAACGTCCACCACGCAACGCATCTTTAATCCATTACATGCATAAAAAATGACTTCTACAGTCAAACTGGCTTCTTGTTCTATAGACCCGTTTTTATTTAGTGATGATGACGAATGACTTCTTTTCATTATAGTCGTACTTCTTAAAATGCTGTTATCATTTAATGCGCTAAGTTTAAACCATACGAAGCACAACTTGGTTGGTTAATTTGGCTATACCAGCAAAAATGCATGTCAAGAAGCTAAATTTAGCATGGAACAATAATAAACATCAGAATTTGAATGTTTCGGGCAACTAATGGAGTCTATGCATCTTGAATTTTCAAATTATAAGTTTAAACTTATTTTCATAGGCAGATTAGCGGTCATTGACATTCCAGCGTATTGCTTATTTTTCATTTGTCACATTTTTTTTTACTCTTATGGTTTAATTTCACCACCGCACACCTTCTATTATTACTTTTGTCCAAACTTTGTATAAATATAATCAATTACATAAAACACACTGTACTCCTCGGTCAAACCAACTTTCGAGCAACTTTACCGGTCAAATACTGAGACACGACTGTTCAATAGATAATTATGCTCCCTCAGACACAAAGCCGTTCGAAATTCAAGAGGGCACTAAAAGCACTTCGTGCCAGCTTTAGCGGGCAAAAATAAATGAACTGCGGGAGGCTAGCTAGTAAACAGTGAGTTCGCATATAAGCTGAATTAAAGTTTTCTTATCTGGAACGACCCAATGCAGCAAGTGATGTTACCGCAATTCCTTAATATGCGGGGAACTAGAAACCTGTTTAGTCGGGTAGAACACAGTTGCTAAATCTTCTTACCGTATTCCGTTAAACGTTAGGGTGTTCCGCAAACCTGTTCGAGTATCATCAAACGAACAACAGAACTCTGGATTAATCATCAATCAAAATTTACCAATGCAGCGGTGTTGCGTGACGCAGGGTACCGGGATGTAATGTCAGCCTAGCTCCTTTATTTAGCCTATGTATCGAATATGTCATAAATTCAGCGATAATTGATAAAGTTATTTTGGTATCATTTGTTCTGTACCAGTTGAGATTTTATTATTCAATTTACGGTTCGCACTAGAACGAGATTTTTGATTTTCTCAACACCACGAGACAGTACGACTTCACTGGTTAAGTTGAAGAGATTCTCATCAAGATCTTCAAATGATTTGAATTTGGCTAAACTGAATCGATACGCAAAGTAATGCATTCTAGATATAGAGGTAACAGTTAAACGTTATATATTAACTGTTCACATAGAAACATTAACAACATTAACAATATATAACATATTATTATTACATTACATCTATATTTATATAAATATAATAAATACTGGGTTGGGAGGGAGCACCAGGGTATCATTCAAGCTGAAACTGGACGATGGTTTGATTGACTGCCTGAGTCTAGGAGGGAACAAACAGTATCATTTCTTATCCTACCGATTCGAGTGTGGTGCTGCGAGTTCTACTCCAACAGTTTCAGGGAGAGTGACGCGCCCTTCTTAACAAGCCATCCTGTAGAAAGCTTAATGAGTATTGCGAATTGTGTTATTCGATTTGTTGGATCATATCGTTGGAAGGAGATTCTTAATTTCCCGTGGATTTCGTGTAAGTGTCTCTGCTTACGGGTCCACCCCTCCGTTTTTGGCCCTTCATACAGCGATAGTGCGAATTCAGATCGGTGGCCCAATTTGATCCTGCTATTAAGTGGAGCTGCATCCAAGCCAAGGGCTAGAGGGGATGGTGGCTACCATACATACACATACATACATACACATAGAAACATTAACAATGATTGCACAAGAACTCGTAGACCCAATTTTGGGGATTTATTTTGCTGTCTTCCTAAATATAGCCTAACTGTGACTGTCTTCATCACGTACTAAAATGTTGTTATAATAAATGGTTGAATTATCAATGGAAATGTATGAGTGTTTTATTGAAAATATATGTTTCAAATAGCTTACGTAAACCAAAAATTAAACAATTAGATCCATATAAAGTTTTGTCCAGTTAGAATCCGGAATCACTTATTGTGTTGCAGCGGCACGGAAAGTGACCGCTGCAAGAATTCTTTTACAGCGGATTGTTTTCTTAGGCGCCCACTTTCTGTGGTATACATTTCACGGTGTTTCGTGCAGTGAGTCAAAAGTTATTCCAGATGGAAGCCGAGAGGAGAGAAAAAAATCTGCACACCCACGTTGATAATCCAACGTGGTCCGCAATAAAAATCGGAAAAACGTTGAAAATCGCCAAATCAACCGTGTATGATGTGCTCAAACGTTTCAGGGAGCAAAAGAGCGTGGATCGAGTGCCTCAAGCTAAGCGTCATAGTGGAACATGCAAGCTGAACCAGAAGGTGTTGAGAACCGTCAGAGCAAAGCCTGGACTATCAGATAATGAAATCGCACAAAAATACGCTGCTGCTCGCAGTACCGTTCGAAGAATTCGTTTGTGAGCAGGATATCGTTCTTATCGAGCCAGCAAGCAACCAAACAGAACGTTGAAGGAAAGTTTCGTCACCAAAACTCGAGCTCGGAAATTGTACCAGCAGTTTTTGACGAAGTACCAAGGATGCCTGCTCATTGACGATGAAACATACGTCAAAATGGATTTCGGACGAGCAGATGTTCCTGCAAAGTTTAAGTTTGCTTTTATGGACAAATTTGCTAAAAAAAACTGATGATTTGGCAAGGGATATGCAGCTGCGGAGCAAAGACCAAAGTGTTCGAGACGAATAAGACGATGGATTCGAAGCTGTACAAGGACGAACGCCTCAAAAACCGCGTACTACCTTTCATTAAAGCCCATAAAGATCCCGTGAAGTTTTGGCCAGAGTTGGCGAGTTGCCGCTACAGCCGGGAAGTCATCCAGTGGTACCGCGATAATAACGAAGATTTCATTGAAAAAACAAAAATCCACCCAACTGCCCGCAGTTCCGGCCAATAGAAAGATTTTGGGCAGTAATGAAGCGGAAGCTTAAGAAAAGAGGAAAAACGCGACTCAGATGACCACAATGCGGAACACATGTGCTAAGGAAGTGGACTCCGGAGGTGTGCAGCGTTTGATGGGAGGAATAAAGAAGAAAGTGCGAATTTTCATTAGAAACGAAGCGAAATTATTTGTATTGATATTTTTCTTTAAAGTATAGTGAATTACCTTTGTTTTGATGTATTAAACTTATTTGTACGTCAATCCGTTATCATGATACAGATGATTTTATTATTCTGGATTCTAAATGGACATTCGAATTAATTAGAATTATGATGTTTTGAATAAATTTGTGCTGTGATATTTTATGTTGAGTACAGCTTCAAATGAAATACATGAAGAAAAGAATAACTTTATTTTAAACGAAAATAAATAAATGATGAGACGAAGTTCCATCCACGAATAGACCCAATATAGTGCTTATAGACTGAAAAAGGATACAATCTGATCCTAATCCTTCAATGTAGAACGGATTACAATTCAATATCTCAACAAGATATATCCAATTGAGCCTTTGAAAACGTGAGTTGAGGACTCCAAAACTGGACGCAATAATTGCTTGGACAGGCATTGTAGGCTTCAATGGCCTTGACAACAAAAATATATGCGCAAAGATTGCTATCTTTTCTAGATATCAACTACCATTAGATTAACAGTGTTTAAAAAATGTTTAAATTATTGGCCACATTGCAAGGTGGATTAAAATTATGCGACCAAATCTGCGACAAATTCGCACCTGGCCAAAATTTTGAACAAAATTCGTGAAAGTCGCAAAGTTCCATAAAAACGTGAAATCCCTAACAACCCTGAATGTTACTTGTTCACCTGCATGCCTCGCAGTCGGGCAAAGAATGATTAAATATTTCATCTTTAGGGCTGATGTTATAGAGCCGAGGCGTAACACCTTTCGGTCGTTCTTTTTCTGTATTTTGCCACACACCGTTTTCTCACGAGTCTTTTGTTTTGCAACGCTAGTACATACGAGGACATTCCGTCTCGTTCTCAGTCAGTTGGTAGAACTACGACATTGCGCTCGTTGTGCATGTGTCCCCGTCTACCTTCACGATGCGATGCAATATCGGATAGCTAAAGTTCTCAAATTGGCAGGATTCACAAACAAATTATGATCACAGAAAGCCGCCAGTAGCAGTGAGCAACATTCATCGACCTAAGCGCCAACCAGCACTGTTTGATTGTTATGGCAACTATACAGGGTGTCTCACAATAGGTGTCACTTAAACAAAATGGGATTACAGCAAAACAAATCATTTTCATTTGAAAGATACATGTTATAGAAAAAAATCAAATTAATTCAATTCGAATCTCTCGCCCTTTTCCTTGATAACTTTACGCAAACGCCTTGTAAATCCATCGCAGATGGCACGCACGATTTCCTGAGGAATTCGGTCCCAAATATCATCCAAATGTTTCTTGAATCGATTTTAATTAAGATGAAAGCCATTTATCGCTTATGATGAAATCGGGCAAATTTTCCGCAACCACGATTGGAAACAATGGTGTATTCCCATACAGCGTTGAAGCATGAGGAAGCAGATGGTTTTTCAAAACCTGCTCGATGTAATATTCAGTGTTTATTTTTATGTTAGGTTCTATGAAAAGAAAAAGAAGTTTTCCTTTTCGTAAAACGGCGCACCATAGCTTGATTTTCGATACATTCTGATAGCGTTCTACAGCTAGTTTATCTCTTGGAGTATTGGCAAAACTGTCATGAAGGAGGTAGAGCTTTTCATCCGAAAATAAAATCTCGCAGTGACCGTGAAGATCCAAAAGATTTCTGCTTCTTTGGACCCTGGCTTGCTTTTAAAGCTCCGTCAACCCATGAACCCGTTGTTTCCTGTACGGCTTGCATTCCAGATCATGTCTGAGTAGCCTGTTCATTGAAGTAGGGGACATTTGAAATTGTTTGCTCAATTCACGGCCAGCTACGGATTACGTTTTATTCGCTTCCTCACGCATTTTATCTTTTTTTTCGAGTTTGTCTTGCACCTCTTTTTTTGTTGAATATGGATATTTCAAGTTTCCTCAAACCGTTTCAAGGTACCTACGTCAAAGCCGACTACAAGCAGCTTCCGGGACAGGAGTTTTATACGGCAAAAGGAAGGGGAAAGGTAGCAGATATTTTCAAGCACACGAAACTGTCAAAGTTTGCAAAGAAATATCTGGTTTGGCAAGCCATCTGTACCTGTGGCTTGAAAAGCAGCATTTTCATAGCTTCCGGGACTGTCAACCAAGAAATTTACGTGAAAGAGTGTTTGAATAAACGTCTGCTGCCTTTCCTGAAGAAACACGGTTGTTCCGTACTGTTTTGGCCGGATTTGGCATCTTGCCATTACGGTAAAAAGGCCATGGAGTGGTACGCCGCCAACAACGTGCAGGTGGTTCCCAAGGACAAGAACCCTCCCAACACGCCAGAGCTCCGCCCAATTGAGAAATACTGGGCTATTGTCAAGCGGAACCAAAAGAAGACCAAAAAAACTGCTAAGGACGAGCAGCAGTTCAAGGCAAACTGGCTTTCTGCGGCGAAGAAGGTGGACAAGGTGGCTGTACAAAATCTGATGGCAGGGGTCAAGCGTAAGGCCCGGCAATTCGGATTTGGAAAAACGGAAGCCTAACTGAATATTTTTCCTGAATTTTATAATAATTTAACTTGAAAAAGAAATTTAATTTGATTTTTTAAATAAACGATTTCACCGATTTACACGCGTTTTCCTTTGACCAAATTTTGACCGTATCACCCTTTAAGCTGTCAAAAGAATACATTCATAACGGGTATAATCAATACCGCTGTTAAAATTACCCAGCTGAAATAAATCAAGACTGAAAAAAGCTGACACCTATTGTGAGACACACTGTAAAGAAAGAGCGTTTGTCGCCATTGCCGATGAATTGAACTCGTTCATCAAGAATAAGATTTGCATTCAAACTATACCACCATCAAGTAAGAAGCTTATCAAACTTATCTCTTCCATTTCAAAAGTAAATTAAAAAATCATCCATTGTACTTAAGTATCCTTTATCCCTACAGAATACTATTCAAATTAGTTTAAATTTAGAAAAACATAATCGCTTTTCAAAAATCTGTTAGTGTAGAAGTTGACCTATAATGATAATAGAAATTCTGAAAGAGTTGCAAGCAGCGGCAGCTGTATCATATACTTTCTCTAAAATGGAATTTAAAGGCATTGTTCTGTGCCTGATGAACGGTGGACGAAATTGCAATTTATTTTCTTCAACAGCATCTGGCATTTTCTACGCTTGTTATAGTAGTTGTGATGCTTATACTTATTTACATAGCAGAAGACAATTATAAACACTTCTGCATACCTAGTATACCCGATTAAATAACATGAACATTGTTTTTTGTCTATGGGACAACGCACTGTATAGCCAGCGTCGGTGGTGTAGTGGTAAGTGTGACTGCTACTAAACATCCCAGTGGGTCTGGGTTCAATCCCAGTCGACGTCGGTGGTTTTTCTGAGGCGAAAAAATCTGGTCACGTCTTCCTTCGGAAGGGAAGTAAAGCCGTTGGTCCCGGCTCATAGACATGAGTCGTTAGGCAGGGTCCAGGTGGTGGAGTCGTCTCCCTGGCGTCGTTGATTGTCACCATGTGAGGAAATAGGTCGACGGAAAAAAACGCACTGTATGACTCTTGGATTCAGACACAGTGAAATAGACAACTATATGTGTTGCTAGAATTAGTGGACAATCTGCGTATTTAATTATTTCTGTGGATGAAATTTTCATCACTGCCGTTCACTGACTGTTATCAAAAAGTTAAAAGGAGATTGAAGGTCGAATTTGAAATGATCGATAAGAACATGCGTGTTTGGGCCTACCTATTGTAAGGCAAAAGAAAGAAGGCGACCAATTCGGCATGGGAGATTGCAAACCAAAGCGGACACAGTTGATAACCAACATGAAACTGGGAAAATGCACCGATCTTTTCTTATATGTTTATTAAGAAATCATATCGTGAACTTATCGGCTACTTACCTACGTTGATGTTATGGCACGATATGATATCTGTCTGGCTAGAAATTGCAACAGTGCTTTCCAGAATTGCGCAAGCGGCGTGCGTTGGAATCATGCTAAGCGTATTCTGTGATATATTAAAGGAATTCTCGTCTTGATGCTGGTTATGAAGCGCAGCAAAAGCTGTGATGAGATTCAATGCCATGCTGATTCATACTAGGCAGGAGGTATAAGTGACCGAAAATATGACCTTCTTTTTAATTTTACTACACAGAAAAAATATTGTAGTAAACTACCATTTACCGACTATGCCTATCTTTAGAACTACCATGAAATTTCAGTCAAATTTACTACATTAATGGTAAACCTTCAACATTTGTGGTATACTTGACAGACCTCTATTGATATCAACCGCACCAAGGTTGATCTAATCGCAGGCATGGTAAAATCAAACGCATTAATAGTCAGCTGAAAATTGTTGGTGATTGCGCATAATTTAATCCTCGAAATGGTAGTTTCTACTACGGTTTTTTTTTTGTGCGTGTACCAATCTTCCTTGAGACCAGGAATCGTACTAAGCCTTGAACTAACACGGGTCAATAGACAAGGGCTATCCATTTGAAATTCTTTTGGAGCTATTAGTTAAGTTTATTTGTTAGATTGAGTTTTATTTGTATGAAATCGAGGATTGAGGTCGGATAACAAGGTTGCTTTATATCGAGATATACTCAGCGCATTCAGCTTTGATGTATCTGTGTTATGATGGTTAAGTTCTTTCATTTCACGCAAGGACAATTTATTTTCTCTAAATAGTTTATTTGATAAATTTGTTTACTTGTACGTTTTTGTAACAATGTTTGCTGGCCCCATCAATTGTACATAGGTGAGCTATCGAATCCAACAGTCATAAACGGAGCCTTAACCGTTTGATACTCGACTAGTATAATCTCATTCATTGTGCTTTTAAGAATATGCCGCGGCACGTAGAGCGTAATTTGTGGACCTACACGAGGCCAATATCGTCCTAGGTTGAATCCATTGATATAAACAATACCTTTGCCCCACCCAGATGGATCTAAGTAGGTATCGAGGATGTCGATTCGTGTTATGTCAAAGGTACCATATAAAAGCATTGGACCATGTCGTAAGGGTGTTCCCTGTTTAAACATCCCTCGTTTGCGTGGGTAGTTTCTATCCAGTAGAGTCTTTTGAGTAATGTATTCTTGGATTTCTTTTATGTTATCCAACGGTATTCCAATCATTGTCCAATTCAGCACTTTCTGTGTATTGATGAAAACATCCCCAACAATACCTTTGAAATCGTTTGGGGTGCCAAAGTTAATACGACCTTGATTCTCAACGACTATTTGTAGTTTGTCTCCCAATCCTAGAGTTATCGGAAGAGTACTGATTGAGTTTTGTCTGGAGAGAGTCCCAATAAAATTCTGTAAACATACAAAATGGATGATTAAACTAAATTACATTAAGTACGGTTTGATGATTACCATGTCTATGAATACGTAGCCCATGTCGTTAAGTTTTTCAACGGTTAGTTTAAGAGGATCTGTATTTAAATTTTGTGGCAAAAGTGCCTCGTAAAGCACCAATCCAGAATATTGGTTCAAAGCTTCAAAGCTGAGAGGGGTAACGTTCAGAACTTCAGGTGAGGCAATAGCGTGAAGGACTTGTTTGTTCATCAGGTTATCAATAGGTCTCAATATGACAGAAGGGAGTGCCATTTTACGTGCTGAAATTGATTACATTTTTTAGTGTCATGTATGTACGTATTCTGAATTTCCTACTTACTAGGACTTGGAATTGGTTTGCTGGGCATAGGAAAAAAATCAGAAATTACTTGACGAATAGCATGGTATTTTGGTGTTGGGTCTCCGGATTCATCCAAAGGTGCATCGTAATCGTATGAAGTTATGTCGGGTATAAAACGCCCAGGACCTTGTTCGTTAGCTCCTGCAGTGAATCCAAAGTTTGAGCCTCCATAGAACATGTAGATATTGACGTTCACATTTTTACTTAACATGTGTCTGTAACAGTTGTGGTTTATTTAGTGTGTTTTTGGAGATAATTTGATATTTTCATTCTTACCGCAATGATGTAACAATCGGTTCAATTGGAACGCGTGCCATTTGCTGTTCTTGCCAATGTGTAAGCCAGCCTGGGTAATATTCCGCATTCACTAAGGGACCTTTTGGTTGATATTTTCGAAGTTCTTCCCAGTAATTATCGATTTCTTCATCTAAATAGAAACAAGTATTTTTTCATTTGAAAAAAAAAACATTAATAAACATAAGTTTTTCATCACTCATTTTAGCTGTCGTTATATTTTTAGAATAATGGTTTTATAACGTATGTAACCCTTGTCTTGAGTAACAATTTAACTTGAGGATATTCGTTTGTTTTCCATAGGCGTGTTCCGTGCCTGTTTTGTTTTTTTTTGTTCAAATCAAACGCTCAGTAAAATACTCGCCACAAACTTTGTAAATATTTTAATTTGTAGATTCTGTCTTCATGTGTATTCATTTAATTATGATAGCAGGTTTAGAATATAGGGTTAAAATTATCGTTCTAAATTGTGTCGCGTGTGTATCAAAGTATCGTGGGTCCTCCTTTAGTTCAGTCGGTAGAGGCACGGCTACAAAGCAACACAATGCTGGAGGTGGCTGGGTCGATTCCCGGTCTGGTCAAGGAATTTTTCGTTGAGGGTATGGGGTATGATGGTACTTGCCACACAATCATACAAATGAAGAAAATGCTAACTGGCATCGTAAGCTCTCAATTAATAACTGTGAAAGTGCATTTAGAACACTAAGTTGAGACAAGCTATTAGCGAATTGTGAAAGCAAGAAGCCTGATATGCTAAAGAAAGAAAGAAGAATTATATCAAAGTAAGGTTCTGTTTCCCCTAGTGCTGCAAAAGAACGCTATTAACATAATAGATAAAGCGCTGTGGCAGTCGAATGGTGGTGGCACAACATTGTGTAATTCGGAATTGTCTGTGGAATAGAAAGGTAGAATGTTACGGACAGCGTTAGTCTTAGGACGCGTTTAGACCCGGACCTTTTTTGTGTGGAAAAATTAGTTCTCTGTGCTGTTTCAGTGGCACGCGTTTGCTGGATTAGCTATCCCCTTAACGAAAAATTCGTATAGCAGACCAGGAATCGGACCCAGTCACCTCTAGCATGGAATTGCTTTGTAGCTGCGTCTTTACCGACTGAGGTAAGGGAAACCCCCTTTGTTTTCTATACTGGGGTACAATTAACTTTGAAGTTTTTATACAAGTACTGTAAAGCAACCATTAATGGACTTTTTAAATTTATAGAATCACGAATTGCAGCTCTTTTTGTGCTTAATTTTACTTTAAGTCAGCCTTTATAAAATATTGTGGAATAGCAAATCAATTAGGTTTATGATTAATATTGTCCATCTTAAAATGTTAATTTCTAACTTCAAATTTTATTACTTAGCTATGCTTTTTATGCCATCATTATCATATCATAACAAAAGTTAAACATTCCCAAAAAAAAAGGGAGGGCAACACAAAAGCAATTGTGGTGTATGATTAATTTTGTCCGGTACTGTATTTTGAGATAAGTAGCATAGAAAATTATAAACAACTTTATATGGCGATGTGTCCGATAGTGTATCGTCATTATTTAAGATTTACGATTTACGATTCCGATTACGATTACGATTTACGATTCATTCATTTACGATTTCATTTTCAAGGAAGAGGGTGTAGCGTCAGAGCGGTGCGATCTGCGATTCGAAAATATAGAGAACAGTGTACGTTTGAAGATGCGCCGAAGAGTGTTCAGAAATCCGGTCCTGTTAGTCCGGATATCGATAAAAAGATCAGGGATGCCTACAAGCGAAAACCAGCGACTTCCGTTCGGGATGTTGCGAAGAAACTAGGGACCTCGTCGAGTAACGCCATGCGTGCCAAAGAAAGACTTGGGCTAAAATCATACCGGAAGCAGAAAAAACCCAAAAAGAACCCAAAACAGGCCGCGTCCGTGAAACCACGGACCCGCAAACTCTACGATTCGTTATTGTATAGAAATTCTGGGTGTATAATAATGGACGATGAAACGTATGTGAAACTAGATTACAAAACGCTTCCTGGACCACAATTCTATACTGTGAGCGAAGACAAAGACATCCCCAAAAACGGAGAAGGCAATTTTTACCGAAAAATTCGGTAAAAAGGTTGTGGTTTGGCCGGCAATATGCGAGTGTGGTAAAACATCTAGTCCGTACATCACAACGGAGACGATGAACACTCAGAAATACGTTAAGGAATGTCTCCAGAAGCGATTATTGTCGATGATCAGGCAGCACGAAGGTCAAGTAGTGTTTTGGCCTGATTTGGCGTCATGCCATTACGCAAAGGACACTTTAGAAAAGGTACAAAAGTGAAAATGTATGTTTCGTGCCGAAAGACATGGATCCGCCGAACTGCCGGGAGGCACGGCCAATCGAGACTTTTTGGGCTTTAACCAAAGCAAAGCTTCGAAAATTCATAAAACCAGCGGACGACATCCAAAAGTTTAAAAAAGATTGGCCAAAAGTGGGTCCTGTTCGAGGAAAAGTTAGGAGTCTTGGGTATGATTAAATATGTTGATTAAACGAGAGTAAAATATCATATAAAACACAAATACAAATACGATTTGCCAAATAAAATAATTAATTATTAAAACTAAAAAAAAACATGACTTTTTTGTTATTTTGAAAGTGTGCTTATACTTTCTGGAACAGTCTATACTCGTTCTAAATAATCGTTACAGCTAATCTTGGATTGTTGCGATTTGAATGGGAACTGGATGAATTTCATTAATTAGAACCACATTTGCTTGTATCTTATGATCACAAACTGTCATTATAATATCCCACTAGTTCATATTACTTAGAAATAATGTTCAAGCACTAACAAGCTTGATATTTTCTATGTTAATATGTTAGCATGTTTACTCACTCGTCCCAGCACCAAAATCCAAAGTGCTTAGAACTCCTTCAATGCTTCCACATTGAGTGAGACCTGGTCCATTGTTTGTGAAGAGTACAGCGTTGCCTTTTACGTATCGGTCTGTAAGAAAACAATAATCATAAATTTGTTCCGTCAAACTAAACTACGTTAGTTTGTACCTGTTTCATCCCGAAGCCACTTCATGTACTTGTGATCACATGCATAAAAGGAACCATATTCATTTTCTACTTGTACCATTATTATTGGTCCTCCGTTACCATACAAATATGGCTCCAACCTTGAAAATAACTCTGCATACCACGTTCGAACTTCGCGCAAATATGCTGTTAAATTACAAAAGAAAAGTTAAAGTTAAGTTATGCCAGTTTGACGCCGCATTCTATTACTTCATGCCGTGTGAGTTTTTCACATGATATTAAAGCAGTGAACAAAAATGATCTTTCTTATAATTTGAGTTAAAAAAAATTCATTTTGATTTAATCAGACTTACGAAAATTCATGTTAACAACATGTCACTTACAAACATCAGCTGTCCTTAATTGTATTCCAGGGTATTTGTGGAGTAACCAATACGGAAATCCACCCATATCCCGCTCGGCACAAATGTATGGCCCCGGTCTGAGGATCACCAGCAGATCTTCCTCTTGTGCTATTTGGATGAATCGTTCAATATCACCACTGCCTTCCCAATTATATATCCCTTGTTTAGGATTGTGTAGTGACCATTCAACGTATCTGGAATCAGTGGAAATATAATCTGTGATAAATTGCGGCATATGCCGAAGTTTCGCATTTTATATACGTGGTTACTGCATTTAAACCAGCAGCCCTCATTGATTTCAATATTGAACTCCATGACTGAGGCAAAGCTCGAAAATAGTGAAACGATCCAGAAATGTATTGAAATGGCTCTCCATCCAGTAGAAATGTGTTGTTTTCGTAATCAATCGTGAATGTTCGCTATAAATACACAATCATTCTAATTCTATCTACCGGTATCGGTCAAGTGTATAAGTACATACTTGAATAATGGAATAGTAGTTGGCGCTTACCTGCCTTTTATCAAGAAGTCTTTGACAATTGATAATATGAATAAAGGTCAACACCGTAACAGTGATTAATAACATACGTTTCGAAAGAGCCATTTTAATTAATCATGATTATAATGTACTATCGTGTTCAGCTATCTACTAGGCTTCAACTGAACGATAAGTGCTTTGTCTGGGTGCTAAATATAAACAAGCCTTCTCGAATGCGACACAGATCACAATTTATCTCAACAACCTAAGTAGCGACTGATGCGCCCATATTTAAATTCATGACTGAGCATAGCACATTGAGCTGAGACGTTCCTACTCTCTTCATTAAGAACATTCATTCAAGATTAAGGGAGCATGCGCGAGTGGATATGCGCTCATGCGGATCGGTTACTGGGACTAGAATATTAAGGTGCTACGAGACTAATGTCACAAATAACCAGCATAGTTACTGAAAGCATATCATATTGCTTTGAATTTTCAAATGCATCGATCTCGGGATCTACAGCAGCTGCTTCATTGGGGAAAAAGTGAGACACACTCATGAGTTTGCATTTGGGGCTATTCATAAACCACGTAGACTTTAATGGGGGGAGGAGGGCGGGGGTTTGACCAAAGTCTACGGTCCATACAAATTTTCAAAAAAATGTATGGATAACAGTCTACGAGGGGAGGAATGAGGGTCTGAGATTTCCAAAAATAAGTCTACGTGGTTTACGAACAGGTCCTTTGTTTGTAACTTTTTAGTGTGTTGGTAAAAACTACTCAAATTTTGCCTCTAACTATGTAAGCTTTACGCCAGTACAGTTTCAGCACAACCGGTAATACCTAGGACGGTCATACGCTCAAACCTCCACCACACTCCCGCTTCATTGTACTCAGTGACTGAGTAGAATTGTATTCCTGTCTCTTTTTCTCACACGGAAATGTTTCTCAATTTTCCTAAAAAGTGGATCTAATCAAAAATTGAGTTGATCCACTTTTTACGAAAATTGAGTAACTTTTCCGTGTGAAAAAAAGGACAGTAATACGAATGAAAGAAATGGTGTTTTGAGCGTGCATATCTTTCATTTGCTTTGCTGTCCTTTTTCCTCACGAAAATAGTGTAATCACAATTATCATAAGAAAATAAATTTGCTTAATTTAAGTGGAATAAGAGTGAAACGTAACAATGATATTGTCGGAACAAGAATCGATTCACGAAACAGCTTGAAATTCTTCATTTTAATTTATTCCGTGTCATCAAGACAGCCAAGTAGTAACAAGACCCAGCTACAATGAGGAGCGCAACGGCGCGTTGCGGCAGCTTTTGACAGTTAATCCATATATTTTATGTCAAAAACTGCCGCACCGCGCCCTTGCGCTTCCCATTGTAGCTCGGCTTTCAGACGAACAAGCGGAATAGCTGGCCCACAATTTATACGTTCCGGATGCGTTTGCGTTTACGTCGCTAAATCCAGGTTGGCCATTCTTTTAGAACGTCCGGAAGAATTGTCCATATTCGCCACGATGTTTCTTGCCAAGTAGGTGATGTGTAAGTGTGATAAAATGAGTCAGCTCTCCATCACATATGGCACCATTAATGGGCAAATTTTCAAAGAAAAATGACTTCAGCAGCGCCTCTTGGGCTTCCTTAAGTCCAGAGGTCAGACACTGTTTTGACCGGATTTGGCATCTTGGCATTACGTCCAATCAATCTTAAACTGGTTCAAAAACAACAATGTTTCGTCAAATATTTCGTGCAGCCAAGCCCTGCAAAGCACTTTGTTGTCTTGTTGCGTCCAATTCCTTCCACGGGGTTTTGATGCACTCATTTTTTCCCAACATATCACAATAAACGTTAAATTGGCAAATAACACTTTAAAAACAAATTGAAATGAAAGTCTTCCAGATGAAGATTTTGTTTTAACTTTTCAACTTGTTTTGCTAATTTTTCTTCAAATAGCAACGCTCGGCTAGGTTGGGTCGGGTTGTCAAATTTACAAACCGGCTGCTCACCGAGTGAGCAAATTGTCATTTCCAACCCGGTTACCAACCACCGGTGTGGTGTTGAGTTGTCAAACAGGGTAACAATTTACTGATATTGCCAGTTAGCTTTTGCTAAAAAAGAGTTAATTGTTTCTGTTTTGTTGGATATCAAGAAGGGCTTTTGATTCAAAATCTGTTGAAGTTCTCGCTTATGGCTTTTCTCCATTAACTATTTTTTTTGCACTTGATATTGTTCTTTCCTTGTATTCTCCCATACGCGGGGTAACGATCTGTGATGATGTTGTTTTTGAGAAGGAAATAATTTCTCATCACCATGAGGCTCTAGGAGTAGACAGCATTTTTTTTGCTAGAACAAAGTTGTGAAGAGAAAGTATTGATAGTTCCGTTAGCTCACGGCAGGCGGTGAAAATTGAATAGAAGTAGTTTGAAATTGAGCGGAGGGCATTTTTGAGGTAGTATTCTGAAACAGGAAACACAGACTTTTGCCAAGCATCCCCATGCCCGAGTCAGTCAAGGTGGTGTATTCGATCACGCCTTGACCTACCCCGCATGGGCCAGTCAAGGTGGTGTATTCGATCACGCCTTGACCTACCCCGCATGGGGATGCTTGGCAAAAGTCTGTGTTTCCTGTTTCGGAATACTACCTCAAAAATGCCCTCCGCTCAATTTCAAACTACTTCTATTAAATTTTCACAGCCTGCCGTGAGCTAACAGAATTATCAATACTTTCTCTTCACAACTTTGTTCTAGCAAAAAAAAATGCTGTCTACTCCTAGAGCCTCATGGTGATGAGAAATTACTATTTTTTTTGTACAATTTGCTTTCAGAGCAGGGGGTGAGTAACTCTGCCACGTTTTGTTTGTGTTGATCGTGTACGAATGTGTTTCTGGTGTGGAAGAAGGTGTTTTTGTGTTTTCACAAACTACAATCGAAAATGTATGCTTATTGGCAACCATGCACGGTTTAGACGTTTAATACATGCTCACATATGCATCGTCTGAATTACATTTGTGTAAGCGAGAAGGAAACAAAAACAAACAATCGATTCCTGTAAGTGGTGCCAGATATGAATTTATCTCTCATGTGGTGGTGAGTGTGTTTGAAGTGTGGCGTATTGTGTTTTTAGGGTGGTACCACAAGGTGGTTCAGTGACTTACCCCCTGTGTCAGAGAAACAAATATGAGCGTTTCTCATTAAAACTCCACGAAAACATTGAGAACTCAAACTCAAACTCGTTTCATGACTTCTTACCATTTGTACATAACACAGTGTTTGATTCTTCGACTTCGGCAGTTCGGTTTATTTTGATTTATAAATGAAACAGGAGCTTCTTCTTGGAATCTTAGAGCATCATTGTCCTATGATGGCTCCGGTGACAGCAACCTCTGTGAATTTGGACAAGGTTACCAGGACGCAGATCACATCATTTGATCATGTGCTGAGCATCGTGGAGACAGATATGAGCTCTATGATTCCCTTGGAGGTAGACAACCCAATGTACCGGTTTGAGTTATTTTGGCTCTACGTGATTTGGAGGTTATGTGTTTTTAACTAGCATTAGTACTAAGATTGTAGTTTGTTTAACCTGTATGTGTACTATTAGTTTTTTTATCTGTGAATGAGGCAAATCCCCAGAGCTGAAAGATTATGAAGGGCAAGCTCTAGAAAACAGAGAAGGTCTTCAATAACAACAAGGATCTGAAAAAAGAGAGGTTGATAGTGTGTAAGGAAAATGGCGCAAGTGTTGCAGAGGATTTGATGGGTAGTGTTAAGTCCAAGGTGTGGGCATTCAGCCTAGGAGAGGAGTCTGAACATACCAACTTTGCAAAAACATAGCTAATATGTGTTTATTTATTTCCTGAGAGTTTCAAAAATATCCGACCTAAAATGAATTTTTGGTGATCATTTTTGTTTATTGTATTTTTTTCCCCGACGATAGTTAGAACAGGGCCGATGTCGGTATTTATCTCTACAAATAAAATGAACTAGACAACTTTTAGCTACATTGAAGACTGAATTCCAAGCTCCATATATGCTGTTTTCTGTGCAAGTACATTAGCTTTACATTAGTATCATTAGTATCAGCAAAGAACAACTACGTAATCTCTAAATCGGAAGATTCTGAGCGCTAGGTACGGAATGTTTATTTGAAATTAAAATTCAATGTGCTATGCAACTATTTTATGATATATCAATGCTTTATTTGAAACTATTATTCAAAAACAATCAAGCCTCGTCGAGAATGGCAGAATCAGTAAAACGAATTAATCTATCAGACGGAGCCTTTTGTAGCTCTACTAAAAGAATCTCATTTGAACTTTGCTTAAGAATTTCTTTAGGTAGATACATAGTCACTTGTGGTCCTATAACTGGCCAATATCGCCCAAGATTGAAGCCATTCACGGCGATGAAACCCTAAAACGAAGGCGAATAATTAGAGATATAGCATCGGTGTTCAAACGAGCAAAAATTCGTACCTTTCCCCAACCACTCATGTCGATGTACGTATCATGGAAATTGCTGCTGTCAATATCAAAGTTTCCTTTGAAGATTACTGGACCATGAATAGCCATTCCTCGTCCATTCACTCCCTGACCGTTGGCAACCGTATCGGTCAACTGTTTAAGTTTATCAAAATCTTCAAACGGAAAACCAGTAATCGTCCAACCAGTGAGCTCCTGGTTGTACGGTTCATCGTAAGTTTGTATGGTTACATTTCCGAGAACACCCTGAAAGCAAACAACAGCGTAACAATAACATTCCGATAATATTTTATAATTAGACATTACATACCTTATAATCATCAAGAACATCAAAATTAATACGACCTTGATTTTCTACCAATATTGAAAGTTTCGTACCCCATCCAGCGGAAATTGGAAGACTGTTAATAGCATTTTCTCTTGAAAGAGTACCAACATAAAACTACAGAAAAATGTTGTGTTTTGTAATAATCTTCGTTGTAATCGATTAAATTCATGTTTACCTCATCTACGTAGACTTGTGCTCTATCTCTCAAATCATTGATTGTTAATTGGCTCGGGTCACGCGTAAACTTGGGCAATGTTGTTTCATATAACAAAAAACCAGAATTTTGATCCATTTCTTCAAAAGTCATTAAACGATTGGATGTCCTTTCTGGAGACCCTAATAGGCTTCTTGAATTCGATGAAAGAATAGTATCTACACTGGCCATTTCAACATTATCTAATTTCATCTTTGGTGCACGATCTGGTACAGGTACGGCAGGTAGATCGATATACTGAAAAGAAAACATTTTTTTCAACACTGGAACGCCTAAAATGTGTTTGGATATTACCTCTCCAATAATGTTCCTGAAGATAGTGTACTTCATTGTTGGATCTCCTGCTTCATCCATGGGAGCATCGTAGTCGTACGATGTAATATCGGCCATGTATTTTCCTAGCCCCCAATCATTGGCACCTGCCCAAAAACCAAAGTTGGTTCCTCCAAAGTACATGTAAAAGTCCACGTTCCATCCATCTCGAAGCATTTTTCGCAGAGTATTGGCCAAAGGTTCAGCAGGTCGACGTTGGTTACTTTCTTGCCAATGTGTCAACCATCCGGTGTAGAATTCAGTGTTTACCAATGGACCTTTTGGCTGAACAGAACGCAGCTTTGCCTTATGGGTGTCAACCTCTTCGTCAGTCATCAAACCAAAATCGGTAGTGACAAAAACTCCAGGAACTTGACCACACTCAAGCTCATCCCCGTATGGTCTATCAACTGTGAAGAGTACAGCCTTATCTTGTGTGTACTTTTCTGTTTCTTTTTTGAGGAAATTGAGGTAGGGTTTATCGCATTTGCCGAACGCTCCATATTCGTTTTCAAGCTGCACCATGATGATGGGACCTCCATTGCCGTACATGTATGGAGTCAGTTGAGACATGAGTTTGTCGTACCAGATTCCTACCTCTTTAATGTAATTAGAATCACTGGTGCGCACCTGAATTCCTGGGTATTTCGTGAATAGCCAATAAGGTAGACCACCCTAGAGTTTATGAGATTGTATAAAATTTGAACTTATTATATTGGTGGAATTCTGATACAATGCATAATTGTACAAATACGCGTATAGAGAAGAAACACCGGTAATTTTTTAAGAAAAACTATAAGAGAGGTTCACTTTCTTTAGAACATTCAAATATAATTATGAATGTGCCGGTTACTTCAATACTTTGGATACTTTCAATAGCCATCACTCTATTTTCTTAAGCGAGGACACATGCAATTTATTGTATTTATTATTATTGGTACCTTTAGCGGATGTTCAATTTCAACACATAAAAAAAAATTCTAATACAAAATGTTCACTCAATTCGAATAAAGATTTCATTTTATAAAGTGGACACTTTTTTGTTATTGGGTTAAGGAAGAAACAGTTTTTTCAAAATCGTGAAGAAATATGTTGAAACTTGTTCTCTTAATTACCTACCGAAATCCGGACGCAGAAAGGGTCCAACGCACCGAAAAAAAGAGCTGGCAGCGGTGCATCTTTTGAAGTCAAAGAATCGTATTCTGTTCGTGAAATTGTCAAAAGCAGCCTGCGCATTAGTATCGAAACTGTACAAAATATCATAAAGCGTAACAACATCAGAACCAATAAAAAAAAGAGCACCTAAATGGACCAATATCCAGAAAGCATCATCGAAAACAAGATCACGGAGCTTGTACAACCTTTTCCTGAAAGAGCCAAACTGATACATTTTGATGGGCGACAAAACGTACGTTAAATTAGGCACTAGTAAACTTCCAACACTGTACATAGCATAAAGTACGGTACATTAGAACCGAAAAGTTTGGAAAGAAGGTTCATTGTAATATATGTACCGAAAATTGGCAGCAGCTTTGGTTATGACTTGATCTTTTGCGAGGTGCTGTTTTCGCCCCTGATGAACTATTTCAATTAAAACAAGTGTTTCATTATCAGCGATAATATGAAAAGTTCGAGTGGGTAATGTGAGAGATATAACGATATTGGCATATGACTACGTTCTGGGTTGTTGATTAAAATAAAGACTGTACTCGAAAAAAAATGAGTCAGCTTGTAATTTTTTAGCGTGTGGGATGATGAAATTTTGGCAGAAACTAATTGGTAGTGCAATGCTTACGTTTCGTTATAATATGTCAAGTAGTTATTTAGTAATTGAGATGGCATCGGAACAAAAGCAGATCCGTAAAAAATAGGTGCATCTTCCACAAACTCTTTACAGTTTAAAGCGTTTTTCAGCTCTGAAAAACGAAGATTGTTATGTACGGGCGAATAATTTACTTGGAACCAGCATACTTGGCCAATTCTTCCTTGAGCAACCATAACAGCTTCACGGGCGTTTGTAGTAGCTATTTGGTTTTATCTTTAAACGAGAGTATTTTTGTTTCTAATCTTCCATTGTTTGTGCAAGTTAATTTAAGTCATTCCAATAATCAAATTATAGTTTACAGCTGATCAAATTTTAAATCAAAATTGAGGGGGAAATCACCGACAAACCGACATGAAACTCAATCTTCACTATTGATCAAGAATCCATAACGACCGATTCAAATGTGCAGCGATCCCATCTGTCAAAACCCATAGAATCATTTGATCTAGATAAAATAAATGTGCCCAGAATAGCTCAGACATGAACCATCTCAGCAAGTTCCCAAGCGTGTTCGTGGCTTCAATAAACGATCTCAGCGAACACGAAGATAGATGTCACTAATATTATTTGAACAGAAATATTAAGACATTTTCTATTGTCATTCATGTCGGTTTGTCGGTGGGGAAATTTCTAAGTAAATCGTTTTTCCGGTCAGAAGAATGAATGTTATTAACAGCCAAAAACTCACCCAAAATATAAAAATAAAAATAAAAAAATCCATCAACGAATACGCATTTAACGCTAATTACAAATATTGATAGGTTCGTCTCATTCTACATTCTACTAAAATTCATGCAACATTGTTTGAGTTTTGACACGCAAGCTTGATTTCCACGAAAAGCCTGCGAGATGTCTTTAGTGAGTTCCGTGTGGATATGATTTGAAGCATTTGTTCCAAGAGTTTCGTCTGTTTGTCAGTGGTAGTATTACAGTTTATATTTGTGCTTTCATAATTCCATCCATTCCTTCCATGAAATTTTTTTAAGTTGGTAAAACTAATTCAGATTTTATCAAAAGTAAGTTGTTCAATTTTAAACCCCAGTCCTGATGCAGCAAATGCATTTAATCACACGTGGTGTACAGAGGGAGTGCTGTGAAGTGTTTTCTTTCTTTCGTAGCACAGTTATTGTGGTTTTAAATTAAACTGCTTCTCGAAAGTTTGTGCGCTGTTCCATTCAAAATGGAGAGAATGTTGTTGAGAAAATATTTGCCGAATAGAGGAGTTCTACTTCTGTAGAGACATAAATGCATCCTTTAGCATCACAGGGAAGCCGTCTAAATGAAGACTGAACATCAGCAACACATTCCGGTGAGATCAATCTGATTATAACAAAATTTGAGCCATACTGCTTAATACGTGGCATTCTCAAAATAATAATATGATGGAAGTATGCACAATACTAATGATGTTTGTACTGTGTTTATGCGGGGCTTGTTGTAAGTGAAAGTGACCTCGGAATGGACGTGAGTAGTCACGCATTCTGAAATGGCACACTGTAACTCAATAGAGCAATTACCTTCCAACTTCCGCGCTAAACATGTTCGTATCGTATAAGGTAACAGTTCGTTTAACTGCAAACATTTTTCTTCCTTAAAATCACTGCCGGACGGTGGGCGTTGGATTGTACATACACACATAGCGTAGAGCAGCGGGTGTAATTTTTTTTTTCATTGCAACCCAGCCTTGGAGTTTAGATGTGCTCACGACCCAGTTAAATTGAACTATTGCATACACTATGCCATAATAACAATACCTCTCACGCCAAAATCACGAGTTCAAATCTCACCCCCGGACAAGTTACTAAAATACCCAAAAGGTATTTGAGTGACAACGACGGGAGATGAACCAGCCCAGGGCTGAAAATCTCGATTATAAAGGAAAAAAAACAATCACAACTAAAACATGATTTGCAAACTCGTACAATAAGTTGTAAGATTGTATTCGCGAGGTTTGAAGCGATTTCAGAATGTATCAGTATGATAAATTCTTATCTTATCTGTTTGACTATTGGAAATAGCTCAACTATCCGGCCAACAGTTGATACGCTGTGGATGCATTTGCATGAATTTGACAGTTTTCCCATAGGTTTTCTGTCAAATTTACGTCAACGTAACGTGAACGTATCTATTGTGGGCAAGCCTGAAGAATAATGGAAGATGTGATTTGGTACGCGTTTTTCTTCATCTTTCTGGAGTCTCTTTATAGAATAGTTATTGTAAATTTCAAATATCTTGTTTACAAAAAGGAATACTGACGCAGTGTTTCTTCTTCTTTCTTTTTTTCGTTATGTTTTTCCTAGTATTTCAAGATTATTGGTTATGGCCTGACGCGGTGTCGACGTGAAATCATCAAGTAGCAGTAGTGATATTTGCTCTGTCATTTAACGGATGAGCTCTAGACGCAACGTAAAGCATAAAGCACTATTATGCACCAGATTTAATTATTCAAAATTGCCATACTATACAACGTCAATATGAAGTCACCAAGGACATTAAATGCTTGATTTCTGTCATTTAATGAATGAAACCCATAGTTAATGCTGACGTAGCTTTGTGTAGTGATTCTACATCCTCGGGTATCTGAATGAACTGTATACTAATATGAGGGATAGTCAATATCCACGTTCTCTTCCAAACGGTCTGCATATTATTGGTCGAGCTCTTTTACCCGATGCATGATTATGCCGAAGAAGTTAAAATGATATTCACGTCACGTATCTTTAATTTTTTTTTTGTGAAGATACGAATAGGTTGAAACAACCAGTGCAAAAATGGTCGACCACGTGACACAAACGATAAAAGTGATCAAGTCACATGAAGACGGTATGGACAGATACTTACGTTGTCAATTTCTGCGCAAATATATGGTCCTGGTCGTAAGATAACATACAGATCGGCATCAATCGCTGCTTCAATGACATCCGTGATATTAGCTATGCCATCCCACACGTACTGGTTCTCCTTCGGATTGTGCAGCGACCACTGCACATACAGATCAACGGCGTTGAGTCCTCCTGCGCGCAATGTGTTAAGCTTTGTACGCCATGTTTGAGGCAAGGCTCTGAAGTAGTGGAACGATCCAGCCACATACCTGAAATCTTTGCCATCCATCACAAATGTGTCTCGGTCATAATCGATAGTGAAGGACCGTTCATCCTGTTGAGGAAATAATTAAAGAATATTAAAAAACACATTATCTTAAAATATAACCAAGCTCACATTTTTCTTCAATATATCCAGTCTTGTTTCAGCAAGTACAAAAAATCCCAACAGAAAGAGACATAACTTTAGTATTAACATTTTTGCTTATCGGGTTTCTCTGCTGCAATGATGTTAGCAGTCCAAAAGTTACGAAAGTAGTGATTGGAAGCAAATTATCATTTGCGTGTCCATCTGCGCCTCGAGCTGAACGTTTATATATAGGTTCTATATCTCAAACGAGAGGCTTAATAAACTGATCGATTGAGGTTGTTCAATGAATTTAAAATCTAAATATAAGATATGCTACTATTGTTGCAACTTATTTATTTGATTTAAATTTAATTGACGTCGGGTGAGACCAGGCCATCTCACGATTTTATAACGTGACATATATTTTTTTGATACATTTCGCTGGTATTGGTTTACTTTCAACCATTTTTTTAAATATCATTAGTTGTTGGATCAAATCGAAACATCATCAAATTTATTGAATAAAATATTCGTACCAAGTTTAAGAATCCGTTGCCACTAATTTGTTCAAGCTTTAAAGATGTATGTTTTCGTCTTTGTTATACAAAAAAAAGAAGAAACTACAGGTCTTAGTGTGGAGCTTTTTAGTTTTTAGAGTGTGAACTTTTTAGTGAAATACCTGTAACTAGAAAATGAGAAGAATGATTAATAATTTCCATTTAATTCCAACTACCTTTGCTTTTCTTGACAGATACGCGTATTTCGTCTACATTGTGCAGACTTTTTAGTGTCGTGTATTAATACTCGACTTTAATACACGACACTGTCCGAAGTCTGCACAATGTAGACGAAATACTCATATCTTTCAAGATATGCAATAATGGTAGTTGGAATTAAATTTAAATTACTAATCTTTCTTCTGATTTTCTAGTTTCTTAGAACTAAGGTAACGAGGTAAAACCATAGACTAACTCTAAGACCAGTAGGTCCCATACAAAAACGATTTTTTTCTTGGCTCAGTCAGTACTAGAACATCGGTCCCAAGCTCGGTCCCAAGCTTAATAATGCGCCCCTAATAATGAACTCACATGAACACACTCTCAAATATTCTGTCAAAATAACACAGCAAATCAAAACAAAGGCGCAAATATGTATAACAAGGTGCTGGCTTCAAGGTGTAGTTCGGACCAAGGGGTTCTACAACAGTGAACCAATTTCAAATCGCTAGTTGCATATTGATTGTTGGTAAAACCGATTATTCGCGATTGTCTCGAGGCTAAGGGGAATTAAAATATTATGGATCCAAAATTTCGGTGGAAATTTTGAGCATGATGCACGAAACAGTCGTTTTCTTAGGTTCACACAACAACATTCACACAAATCAATTTTTCGCCAACGGCGCTAACTGGAATGAGCGTGTTCTCTCCCGCATAATCACAAACCATTCCAGGACCATTTCCCTTATTGTTGACGACCCTTTGCGTTAAAGGTTGTATGGCATCAATTTACAGCACTTTCAAATGGCGCTAACTTTTTACCCGTTGGGTATTTTCAATTGAAAAGTTGGGTGGCATTAGTTCAATGTGTATTTGTTTACGCTGTGTAAGTTTCACTAGCAGATAAGCAATCGTTGCGAAGATGGAGTCGGAAGAACAGCAGCGGTGCAAAGACATTTTGCGCACGTACCTAGAAAATCCGGATCTTTCTCATCGTGCCATCAGCAGGAAGTTGGGAATGATACGTTCTACGGTGTCTCGTATTTTAAATCGGTACAACGAACGTTTGATCATCGATCGGAAAGAAAAAAGTGGCAAAAATGGATCTCCGTATAGTGTTAAGGATCACAACTTCAAGTGGGTAGTTCAAGCTTTCAAGAGGAATCTCAACATGTCAGTTCGAGCTGTGGCAAAGAAACTGAATCTTACCAAAACTTTCGTGCAAGATGTGAAAAAACGTGAAGGACTACACACGTACAAAGCCCAAAAGGTGCCTAATCACGATGAACGGCAGTATACGGTAGGTAAAACACGTGCACGGAAGCTCTACAACCACATTGCCTCATTATGGATGATGAGACGTATGTAAAAGCAGACTTCCGGCAGCTTCCGGGCCCCAGTATTTCACTGCACATCACAAATTTGATGTCCATGAGGACGTTAGAAAGCAGAAGATGTCAAAGTTTGCCAAAAAAATATATGATTTGGCAAGCAGTTTGCTCGTGTGGAAAGCGGAGCGCCCCATTCGTGACAACTGGAACAGTCAATGGCAGTCAAACAGTCCAAAAGCGTCTACTTCCTTTTCTGAGGTCACACGATTATCCTAGGATTTTATGGCCGGATTTAGCCTCGTGCCATTACTCGAAAGAGGTTTTGGAGGGGTGCAAGGCTAAGGAGGTCAATTTCGTGCCGAAGCATCTCAACCCCACGAACGTACCGCAACGGCGGCCAATTGAAAAGTACTGGGCTACTTTTTAATTGGCCGATTGAAAAAATGAAGAAAAAATGGATTGCCACGCAAAAAAAAGTAGTTCTAAATGTTGTACAGGACCTTATGAGTAGTGCAAAGAAGAAGCAACAATCAATATGCAACTAGCGATTTGAAATTGGTTCACTGTTGTAGAACCCCTTGGTCCGAATTACACCTTGAAGCCAGCACCTTGTTATACATATTTGTGTTATTTTGACAGAATATTTGAGAGTGTGTTCATGTGAGTTCATTATTAGGGGCGCATTATTAAGCTTGGGACCGATGTTCTAGTACTGACTGAGCCAAGAAAAAAATCGTTTTTGTATGGGACCTACTGGTCTTAGAGTTAGTCTATGGCAGAAGGTTCGTGCATTTTGATATGGAATTGAAATTGAATAAAACAAACATGGTAAAATATGTATAACATGTTTTATTTTACTCCCTGAAAGTTTGAAGATGATTGGTTGAACGGGCGAATTTGGCCGAATGTTTGTGTATGTCGCAATTTGATTCCGTGCACCCTTTAAGGACTACAAAAACAAATATGTTCCCTAGTTTGAATACATTCGGACTAGGGTTCGCTGGTAGATCTGATAGCCCGTAATGCACAACGAAAAGGCGATCTACCTGCGTTACGGGTCACCAAATCAATTCACAAACTACAGAAGCAAGCGAAAAAATATTAAATTTGTCTACTTAGAATTTGGAAGTTACTCACAAGAATATAATGTGGTTTAATTTTGTTAAATTTAAGAGTTTAGTAACATTTGAGAAATCCTATAGGAAGTACAAGAGGACATTTACAGAACTCTAAGAAATTCCTACGAATATCTCGACGAAGTGCAAGAGAAGCTATGAAATCTCCATCTTATGAGAATTACTTTCAATACGATTTGGAGTTTATTACAATATCGAGAAGGGATTTTCAAAAAATCAGCAAATAGTCCTAAAAAACTTATACGAAGGTCTGTGGAGGAAGCACTAGGTTATTGAAGCCTACAATGTATATGCAAGCAGTGTCTCATGTTTGGAAGGGAATTAATAGACCTTCATGTGAAATTAGATAGCGCGTCGTAAATTTAAGAATAAAACGCGTGCATCCAGGTAAGACGCCTCTGGTTTAAAGTGTTTTGCTCAAGAGTAAAACCAACAATCAATATGTAACTAGCGATTTGAAATTGGTTCACTGTTGTAGAACCCCTTGGTCCGAATTACACCTTGAAGCCAGCACCTTGTTATACATATTTGCGCCTTTGTTTTGATTTGCTGTGTTATTTTGACAGAGTATTTGAGAGTGTGTTCATGTGAGTTCATTATAAGGGGTGCATTATTGAGCTTGGGACCGAGCTTGGGACGATGTTCTAGTACTGACTGAGCCAAGAAAAAAATCGTTTTTGTATGGGACCTACTGGTCTTAGAGTTAGTCTATGGTAAAACCGCACAAGTATCCTTACGAAAATGTATGTGGGAATAATTCTTCAAATTTTTGTTTTCAGTGATGTATTTGATGTAAAAACAATAAACATTCTCGCAGATTTAGCGTGATTTACAAACGAATTTTTCTAGGATTACGTGCTTTTCGATCAAATGCCGCACAGTTCCAAATTATGTGAATCAACCGACTCCAGTGTTTTGATTGGTAGTTCTCGAATGTCCGTGATATTTAAACCGTTGCTAAAAGCAGAGTTGTCAAAGTACTCCGGTTCCAAGCAAATTATTCGTCATGTGCACAACAATCGTCCCTTTTAAGAGCTACAATGCGGTTTAAGCTGTAAAAGAGTTTCAATAAAGACTATTCGTTTACATTTAAAGTATTTTCAGTAAGCTTTGCCTTGCACGCGATTTCAAAGATTGTTACCCAACCAACTCAAACTGCAGCTTAGTCGCAAGTTTAAGTTGATATGCCATAAAAATGCGAAATGTAATTTTCGAATGTTGAATATTCGATGTTATAGTGTGATGAGGAAAAAAAAAAAAAAAATTTTTAATGTTTTTCTATAAAATTGTATTGTAATTGCATGGTTATTTTTATCCGGGAATGAAAATTTTGCAAAATTTTATCATCCAAGAACATAATCATGTAAAAATTTTTTTAGATATAGTTTATTTGCGAATTGATGTAGTTTGACAGGGTAGCGATGGCCGTCACTTTATTGTACGCCTTGAAATTAAGAGTTCGTTAGGGTACTCAGGGCTGGTACCAGGTCATTTTTTAGTGACTTGTTCACTATTTTGAGTCTAGTTACTAAAAAGTCACTATTTGCATCCAAAAGTCACTAAAATCACTATTTTTTCGGAAAATGGTCACTAAAGTCACTTTTTTCGTTCAAAAAAAAACTTGTACGTATTGTATAATAGATCTGGCAACACTATATGGAAGTCAAGATATATACACCAAAAAAAGTATATTAATCTGATCCAGGGGGTGAGTAACTCTGCCACGTTGTGTTTGTGTTGATCGTGTACGAATGTGTTTCTGGGATGGCAGAAGGTGTTTTTGTGTTTTCACAAACTACAATCGAAAATTTATGCTTATTGGCAACCATGCAAGGTTTAGACATTTAATACATGCTCACATATGCATCGTCTAAATTACATTTGTGTAAGCGAGAGGGAAACAAAAACAAACAATCGATTCGTGTAAGTGGTGCCAGATATGAATTTATCTCTCATGTGGTGGCGAGTGTGTTTGAAGTGTGGCGGATTGTGTTTGTTGGGGTGGTACCACAAGGTGTTCGAGTGACTTACCCCCTGATCTGATCTGATTAATCTGATTGCCAGCAAAATAAAGTTAAAAATATTTTGGGCTGTGAATAGTGGTACTATTATCTTGAAATCAGTTACATATTAATGTTTTTTATTACGCAAAGATAGGTTGGATTATTTTTTTAAAGTCGTTTAAAAAATGATGATGTGATGCGTCCACAAGTCTGACTAAAGATTGCCGCACAACCATAAACGTAGTAAATTTGAATGAAATGTCATGGTAGTTTAAAAAAAGGCATAGTCGGGTAAAATCTTAGTTTTTTCTACATTTTTTTTTCAGTGTAGATTAGTTTGAATGGACCCTCGTGTTCCCATATACCACCATATTTCACTATTTTTACAATTTTCCAACTATTTCATTACAATTTTTCTTATTTCTATACATATAAATCCAGTGAACTCTATTCCGAATCAAACGCAGAACGAATCTTTAAAACCGTTCATCCGCCATCGAGTAAAACCGTGACATACAAAACACCAATTCATTTTTATTTATATTAATTTCCACTCTCTCGAACATGGTAGCTTTTTCGCAAAGCGCGTCAGGTTTGATTTTATTTTTTCAAATACAAAATTCGACGCGGAGTGCTCACGTTCACGGCTTAAGAAATTACCTTCTCGGTTGAGCTCGGTTTCTGGTAGTGAGCAAGCGATTTGACATTTAGCGTAAAATAAGGGAAGCAAACATTTTGAAAGAGGAAATAAAATATCAGATGCTACAATACCGCACTGCTACCAATAAAGCCAATCCAACCAAACCTGTAAGACGATACCGAAGGATGAGCGATTATGAATAAAACATAAATTTATATAAACAATGACACCATTTAATTGAAGCAGACAAGGTTCAACTAGATTTCATTACCAGTTTCAATCTATCCGTTGATAAAACTTAGTACATAAACATTTTCCATAAGCAACATTGATCTATGTTATCAACACATATATGTGGTTTTAAAAAACTTCAGAAGAACAACAGAACAACTTGAAAGTCACATGATAGTCACGACTCACTGTAGACGTACCGTGTTGCCTCGTCCTTCCAGGTTGAAATATATAGATAGAGTGGATCACTACTTCGACTGTGGAGAAATTCTCGCCAATTTTTCACTGTTACTCAGCAGCCTTGCTCAAATTAAAAAAAATCTTAAATTTTAAATCTTTGAGCATGATTAGCCTCACATTATCTAATCCTCACAAATCACTGATCGTTTGGTTTGAATACGGCTGAGCAATTGCGCAAAATTGACGGGAATTGGTTCGGTGCTGAAATAGTGCTCCACCCTAAGTTCTATTATTTATGTAGAGAGTACCAAGTAAAGAAAAACAAATAACAATGCCTCTTATTACATTGGCACCCGTGTTTGTTATCGCTAGATATTTGCAAGATAAGTTTCAGAACAGTACCTTCATGTGTTGGTTGGTAGATGACATAATTTAGCAAGACGGAAACAAATTCTCTCGAACTTTCCTAATCACTGCCACACACCCCGGCTGATGTCCAAAAACTGAAAAAGAAAGTGATGAACATTTATACACTGACACGTAGTATGCATCGCGCACAGAGCATGTAGATCAATATCCAGTACTCTTTATGCTGGATTTTTCACATACACATTTAATTTAGATTAGCGGGTTTGGTAAAGAATTTCCAAACTCACAACAGTCGAGCTGAACCGGTGTATTTGATAATCTAGTTTTTTGACATTTCGTTGCTAAATTTCGATAGAAATCTTAGTAAATTTCAGCATGTTACTGATTGTGCCGAGTTGGATCTGCTGTTCAAATTTTGTCAAAGAATAACTGGGCCAGAAAACTAAATGAATATGAGAGCATAAGCATAAAATAAAATCATCCTGTTGTCACACCATCGTAACAGGGGGAAGCATGATCCTCTGCGTTGATATTGATGCACAGCACAAAATCGCATCGGAATCAGGTTTAAACGTTACGCGAGGTTACGACTGATTTGTCACGGAACCATTATGATCGCGCATGGACAGAACGTTCCCTCCATAGCATAAAAAAAAACATGCAAGACATAACAAATGTAACATAAGTCCTGGGAAAAATTCAAAAGCATGGTACTTGAAATCAAACAATCGGATTTTAAAATGCTCTTCAGGGTATTTTATTCTATTAATAAATTGTTGAAAAATATATTTACAGTACGCTCAATGGACCATTATCTTCGATTTTACGCAGTGTACGGCGAAAATGTTGAATCAGGTTCTGGACGGTGTCTATGTCTATTTCTTTCATCTTCCGATTGATTCGATTAACCAATTGTTGCTCATTGTTAGCTTCCCAGCCATTGTCGTACACCATACGTTTGAGAACACTCCAAAAATTTTCAATTGGACAAGCCTGAGGCACGTTAGGTGGATTGTCCTTTTTCGGTACAAATGGTATGTTGTTTCGCGTAATGACAGCTTGCAAGATCCGGCCAAAACATGATTTCGTCGTCAGCGTGATATTTGTTGATAAATTGCTTCAATGTCGGCAAGCATTGGCTGATATACACGTCAGAATTGACAGCTTTGGCCTTGTTTGGGCGTATCAAAGGCGCCGAGATACCCTTCGATGACATGGCTGCCCACACTAACACCATTGGCGCATATTTCGATTTGCTGGCATATTTAACAATCGTCTGGTGTTGTTTTAATGTTAGCAGTAT
Organism: Aedes japonicus; assembly: GCA_034211315.2. NCBI lineage: Eukaryota > Metazoa > Arthropoda > Insecta > Diptera > Culicidae > Aedes > Aedes japonicus. Next base: position 141,144 of record JASCZW010005482.1, on the reverse strand, counting down.
AGAAACCATCGTTGCCACTCAGTTCATGGTGCGAAAACGTGAAGTAAGATTCATCATCCAAAATTATGCACTTTCCATTTGCGAAATGCTCGCGACGAAGTGCACGGCAGCATTTTTGTATTTTTTCGAGTTGTTGCTGTATATATTTTAGTGCACGCTGACGTTTCCGATAGATTACGTTATGTTTTCTCAAAATCCGATGGACTGTCATGTTTGAAACCTGAAATTTTCGTGCTAATTTGCGTGTTGATTGGCCAACCTTGTTTTCAGTGCTTGACAGCAGTTTTTTCGTTGTTCTGGCACTTAATTTTGTTAGGCGACCACTTTTCTTTTTATTTTCCGGTTTCTTACCATCACGAAAATCTTTCAAAACACGGTATATTGTTGATTTTGATATTGGCTCGTCTTTGAACTCGCTCAAAATTTCACTTGTAACAAGCCGTCCAAAAAGGTTAGCAACTTGTTCTCGTAAATCCAGCATGAACGACATTTTTAATGGAAACTACTGCGCAATTTGAGTTTGACAGTTCAGTAGGAACACAGATGAACGTGACAAGTACATTGATTGACATCTGTGTGTTTGTTAATGCTGTCAAATAAACGCCTGAAAGTATTCCCAGGACTTATGTTACACATGTTACATCCAGTGAATATCATGTGTGGTTATATGGCTATCTGTCGAGTAGTCGCATTTTGTACAAGAAGCGCTTCTTATCACCAATAAACTTACTCAATCTCAAACACCATTTTTATTGAGCGTAATCTACGATGTTTCTCTTTAACTGGATTCCTCACTGATAGTGTATATTGTCAGAAAAGAAGGGATAAGGAAGTATCTATTTTGGCTTAGCATAACATATTTATTTGTTCCGTTTGATGGAGGAATTAACAAACAGAATAAATCATTGCAGTTTGACAAACAAAGTTACAGACGACTCACTCAATGCATCTTTTTTTTAATATTAAGTGATTCTCTGTAATAGAACTGGATGGGATTGTATTGGAGTATATACCGAGTCACGCTTGTATTTGTTTTGTAGTTCGTTGAAATTCTTTTTGAGTGTTTTTTTCCTGTTCAAACTATCCAAGAAGGTTTGGTTTTAGTTTTAGTCTTAGGAAAGATAAAGAAGGTCTTAAACAAGTACTACTATTTGGCTTTATACGCGCTACACACAACAATTAGAAATTGGCGATTTGAAGTTCGCTCACTGCTTAAGATCCCCATTGGTCCCAAGTGCACCAAAGAGTATCCCATTATTTCGTTTTTAGGTAATAGCGTCTTTGTTATTATTTTAATTAACTGTGTTATTTTAACGGAATATTTGAGTTACGGTGATGGGAAAATACAGAAGTTATGTTTTGATGGCAGATTCATCAAGTTTAGGACCGAGTCTCGTCCAGCCTCTGCTATACATACAATCGCAGAATGTTATCTCGGTAGAATCAAATTAGAAACAGCAGCGAAACAATACATTTGTCGGTTAAACCAGTAAAACCAAAAATCCCCGCACTCAGCAAAATGATAAACCGAAACGACACTTTGTATCGTTTATTTCAGATCGCTTATATGTATAAGTCTCTCTAGGTTACCATTCAACAGAAAATGGTGCTTAGGAGTTAGACAAGGCATAGTAGAAATACAACATACCCGTCGTAATTTTTGTCCGTTTACAAATTCATTTTTAATAGTTCGAACATTATTTCATGAGGACATCCATTTATTCTCGGAAAACATCAGAAACAATGCACAGTGGTCCAGTAAGCTACTTTAGGCGGACATGAGGTTTTCAATGGAAATTTGTGGTATTAGAGCTTTGGTTACTTCTGAGAACTTGTTGCAAACTTATTGTACTACAATTTGTATGAAATTATTTTTTTCTTGCATTAAACGCAAGAGTGGCGTACACTCTAAATTTTTTATGAGCCAATATCGTGAGATGATATGTTCAGCAAAGTTGTAGAAATTGTTATTATGAAAAACTTTGTACAACATATTTTTTGTTTAGCTTCAAAGCCTACTGCGATAATTCCGAATTTTAGTAAAGAATAGTTTTTCAACTAAAAGTCATTCATTATTAACTTTTACCAGGTTGCTATGTTCTACAAAGATGTTCGTTCAGACATTTGCTGCAATATTGCTGAATACACCATAGTTGTATTTCTTCTTTTTTTCATTTTATTTTAAATTTTCAGTTTAATTTACGCCATACTATAGGCCTAACAACATGAAATGGAGCACCTGGAAAAAATATGGCATAATATGACTTGATTCAACACACCTTAGAGTACGTTTAAGGAGAATTTGGGAGAGATGATATTTTTTTTTATCTATTTTAAAGCTACTTTCTGTAACATACAATCTATATAATAAAAATGAGTTGGGGTTTTTTTTGTCACGATTTAACTCGCGAGCGGAAAGACCGATCGGCGTGAAATTTTGCATGCAGAGATTTTTGGGGCCGGAGAATAATCTTATGATGGTTTGAGGCCCCTCCCTTCACTGGAAAGGGGGGCTCTTATACAAATGAAACACAAATTTCTACACAACTCGAGAACTAATCAAGCAAAAGAAACCAAATTTAGCATGTGTGAGTTTTTGAAGGCAAAAAAGTTTTTTTTGGTAGCTTGAGAACCCTCCCCGTCATAAAAAGGGGGGCTCCCATACAAATAAAACACAATATTCTGCATAACTCGGGAACTAATCAAGCAAACGGAACGAAATTTAGCATATGGTGGATTTTTTAGACAAAAAATGGTTCTATGTTGGTTTGAGACCCCTTTCCATCCTAAGGGGGGGGGGGGACTCCGATACAAATGGAATACACTATTCTGCATAACTCGAGAAATAATCAAGCAAATGGAACCAAATTTGGAATGGACGAGTTTTTTGAGGCATGAAATGTTTTTATGGTGGTTCAAAGCCCCCCCTCCCTCTAAAAAGGGGGGCTCTGATACAAATGAAAAAAAAATTCAACCAAACATGAGAACTATACCTGCTGCTTTTCAAATTTGTATTCAGTGGCTTTGGGTCCGGGAAAGCATCTTATGATAGTTCGAGAGCCCTCCCGTTTCTAGAAAGGGTGGGATTCCATGCAAATGAAAAACAAATTCCTGCATAACTCGAGAACTAATCAAGCAAATGGAACCAAAATTGGTATGGGTGATTTTTTGAAGGCAAGAAATGTTTTTGTGGCTACCATACATACGAAACACAAATTTAAACCAAACATGAGAACTATCCCTACCGCTATGCAAATTTGTATGCAAGGGTTTTTGGGTCCGGGAAAGGATATTATTATAGTTCGACACCCCTTCCGCCTTTAGGAAGGGGAGCTCCCATGCAAATGAAAAACTATTTTCTGCATAACTCAAGAACTAATCAAACAAATATCAAGAAATGTTTCTACGGTGGTTTGAGACCCCCAGCAAAAGAAACCAAATTTAGCATGTGTGAGGTTTTAAAGGCAAGAAAGGTTTCTATGATGGTTTCAGATTCCTCTTCGCCCTGAAAGGGGGGGCTCCTATACAAATGAAATACAATATTCTGTATAACACGAGAACTAATCAAGCAAATTGAACCAAATCTGGCATGTGGAGGTTTTTGTAGATGAATACTGTTTCCATGCTAATTTGAAACCCCTCCCTTTTCTGAAGGGGGGAGGGGGGGCTCCTATAAAAATGAAACACAAATTTATGCATTACTCGAGAACTAATCCAGCAAATGGAACCAAATTTGGCATATGGAGGTTTTTGAAGGAGAGAAATGTTTTTATGGTCATTGAGACTCTTCCGCCTTCTGAAGTGGGGGGGGGGGTCTCATACACTCTCTGCCCTCTTAATGAGGGGGATCCCATAGAAATGAAACGCAATTTTGTGCATAACTCGAGAAATAATAAATCAAATGTAATCAAATTTGGCATGTGGATTTTTTTGAAGGTCAGACATATTTCTATGGTGGTTTGAGACCCCTTTGCACTCTGAAAGGAGGGGGGGGACTCTCATTCAAATGAAACGCAATTTTCTGCATAACTCAAGAACTGTTCAAGTAAATGAAACCACATTTGGCATGTGGGGGTTATTGGAAACAGGATTTTTATTAATATTAAAATGGATTTCTGTCTGACTGTCTGTCTGACCGATCGGAGTGTAAATATGTATGCAGGTATTTTTGGGGCTGGGGAAGGTTCCTATGATTGTTTGAGATCGCTTCCCCCTTCCGGCTGGCATACAAATGAAACACAAATTTCTGCATGCTTGAGAACTAATCAAGCAAATGGAATCAAAAATGGTATGCGGGGTTTTTTGAATGCAAGAAATGTTTCTATGGTGAATTCAAACACAAATTTCAACCAATCCTGAGAATTATCCAGGTAACTAAGCCACAAACTGTGTATTGTCTGGGTAAGAAGAATGTTCTAATAGAAGTTGGAACTCCTTATTACTCAAAAAAAACTCATTAAAAAAAAGCGTCAGTTCTATGTAATGTTCATTCATTTAGTTGCAGGCGTAGCAACGCTCGTACCGGGATCAGCTAGTTTTCAATAAAAACATACATCAGGAGCTCAAATAGAATCAAAACACACAGAAATCATGGCTATCTCTGTTCAGTACCACCACGTGTTATCATAAAAAAACGCCTCATAGGATATTAGTCAATTTTTATTAAGTTTCGAGCTGCTTCAGGTAAATCAAACTGTGTCTCACCACGAGTTGTAAGTCTGTTGATAAGTGAGATTACGAGATCGGATGTGAGAGGAAGCCACTTGAAAACTTCTTCTGTAAGCGTGGAGATTTCAGCGAAGCTTGTTTTGTCAATGGTTGATACGAAGGTACTGAATGACGTGACACAATAATGTTACATCTGTTTGCGGTCGGTATAGCGATTGAATGACTCTTTTGAAGATCAAACATGTAGTGCCCAGCTACATTGAAGCATGTGTTTTCTCTTAATTACGCTCAAATACGAACCATGGAGCTATTGTTGAATATCAGCTATAGGTTGACGTTGCCTAAGCCTTCGTGGCATGTCAGTAAGAACAATGTGATCTTGAAGAACCGCCAGATGTCAATCCGTCAGGCTCTCAAAGAGGAGGCAATTTGAATGATGGAAACACAGATCGCCGAGTTTTTAGCGAAGTAAATGCAGTTGTCGAAATCATAGGGCTCGATAAATAACGAAATTCGCAATTCTTCTAAAAGTCGTCAACCTGAACCGAAAAATTAAAGCAGAAGCTTTTGGATAATTTGCTCAAGATACATTCAGGATGTATCGTGGATTGTACGACTGGTATGTGGTTCACCCTACAGTGCATAAGCTACTATGACACGGTAGCGATATTATAAGGATTTCTGCACTGCCTTTAGGGGTGCTGAGTGAGGAAGCCCAGGAAACGAAGAATAAGTGCATAAGGAAATTTTGGGAACGGCATGCAAGGAAGTTCAACCATATTGTCAGCAAGGAAGACGTTTTCAAGTGTCTTCTTCTCACATCCGATCCCGTAATCTCACTTATCAACAGACGTACAACTCGTGGTGAGACACAGTTTGATTTACCTGAAGCAGCTCGAAATTTAATAAAAATTAACTAATATCCTTAATATATTAAGCGTTTTTCTATGATAACACGTGGTAACTGTCATATACTGAACAGAGATAGCCATGATTTCTGTATGTTTTGATTCTATTTGAGATGTATGTTTTTATTGGAAATTGTTTGTTGCAGAAAGTAGCTTTAAAATAAATAGAAAAATATCATCTCTCCCAAATTCTCCTTAAACGTACTCTAAGGTGTGTTGAATCAAGTCATAGTATGCTATATTTTTTTCCAGGTGCTCCATTTCATGTTGTAAGGCCTATAGTATGGCGTAAATTTAACTGAAAATTTACTATAAAATGAAAAAAAGAAGAAATACAACTATGGTGTATTCAGCAATATTGTAGCAAATGTCTAAACAAACAACTTTGTAGAACATAGCAACCTGGTAAAAGTTAATAATGAATGACTTTTAGTTGAAAAACTATTCTTTACTAAAATTCGGAATTATCGCAGTAGGCTTTGAAGCTAAACAAAAAATATGTTCTACAAAGTTTTTCATAATAACAATTTCTACAACTTTGCTGAACATATCATCTCACGATATTGGCTCATAAAAAATTTAGAGTGTACGCCACTCTTGCGTTTAATGCAAGAAAAAAATAATTTCATACAAATTGTAGTACAATAAGTTTGCAACAAGTTCTCAGAAGTAACCAAAGCTCTAATACCACAAATTTTCATTGAAAACCTCATGTCCGCCTAAAGTAGCTTACTGGACCACTGTGCATTGTTTCTGATGTTTTCCGAGAATAAATGGATGTCCTCATGAAATAATGTTCGAACTATTAAAAATGAATTTGTAAACGGACAAAAATTACGACGGGTATGTTGTATTTCTACTATGCCTTGTCTAACTCCTAAGCACCATTTTCTGTTGAATGGTAACCTAGAGAGACTTATACATATAAGCGATCTGAAATAAACGATACAAAGTGTCGTTTCGGTTTATCATTTTGCTGAGTGCGGGGATTTTTGGTTTTACTGGTTTAACCGACAAATGTATTGTTTCGCTGCTGTTTCTAATTTGATTCTACCGAGATAACATTCTGCGATTGTATGTATAGCAGAGGCTGGACGAGACTCGGTCCTAAGCTTGATGAATCTGCCACCAAAACATAACTTCTGTATTTTCCCATCACCGTAACTCAAATATTCCGTTAAAATAACACAGTTAATTAAAATAATAACAAAGACGCTATTACCGAAAAACGAAATAATGGGATACTCTTTGGTGCACTTGGGACCAATGGGGATCTTAAGCAGTGAGCGAACTTCAAATCGCCAATTTCTAATTGTTGTGTGTAGCGCGTATAAAGCCAAATAGTAGTACTTGTTTAAGACCTTCTTTATCTTTCCTAAGACTAAAACTAAAACGAAACCTTCTTGGATAGTTTGAACAGGAAAAAAAACACTCAAAAAGAATTTCAACGAACTACAAAACAAATACAAGCGTGACTCGGTATATACTCCAATACAATCCCATCCAGTTCTATTACAGAGAATCACTTAATATTAAAAAAAAAGATGCATTGAGTGAGTCGTCTGTAACTTTGTTTGTCAAACTGCAATGATTTATTCTGTTTGTTAATTCCTCCATCAAACGGAACAAATAAATATGTTATGCTAAGCCAAAATAGATACTTCCTTATCCCTTCTTTTCTGACAATATACACTATCAGTGAGGAATCCAGTTAAAGAGAAACATCGTAGATTACGCTCAATAAAAATGGTGTTTGGGATTGAGTAAGTTTATTGGTGATAAGAAGAACTACTTGTACAAAATGCGACTACTCGACAGATAGCCATATAACCACACATGATATTCACTGGTTGTAACATGTGTAACATAAGTCCTGGGAATACTTTCAGGCGTTTATTTGACAGCATTAACAAACACACAGATGTCAATCAATGTACTTGTCACGTTCATCTGTGTTCCTACTGAACTGTCAAACTCAAATTGCGCAGTAGTTTCCATTAAAAATGTCGTTCATGCTGGATTTACGAGAACAAGTTGCTAACCTTTTTGGACGGCTTGTTACAAGTGAAATTTTGAGCGAGTTCAAAGACGAGCCAATATCAAAATCAACAATATACCGTGTTTTGAAAGATTTTCGTGATGGTAAGAAACCGGAAAATAAAAAGAAAAGTGGTCGCCCAACAAAACAAACCTCATGTCCGCCTAAAGTAGCTTACTGGACCACTGTGCAATGCAACAATTTGAATTCCCTTTAGATTACTTTCAGAAAATGAAAATATCGCGGGCATTTTTTTTTGTTTTTACTTATTTGTTTCGGAATTTTAACAACGAAATAAATGTTTTTTTTTTTGGCAAATTAACCAAAGTACGGTTATTTATTTATTCGTTTATTTATTATTTTTGATCAACAGGTTACAAGAATGTTATTCGTGTCAAATGTAATGTCAAATTGAATCTGGAATTGAATAAAAAAGCAGAAAAAACATCAAAATTATGGTCAAAACATAGGGAGAAAACGAACATATATAAATCCTAGAGGGTTTGAGCTGTTTAGTGGAATACCTGAAGAAGTCTGCACATTGTAGACGAAATACGCGTATCTGTCGAAAATAAGCAAAGGTAGTTGGAACATATATAATTAAATTTGGTAATCCTACTGGCAAACTTGGCAGGAACCCTTCGAAAAAGCTTATCATGAGAGCGCGCATCATGGAAATAGAATACAAATCCTGCTCGGTTAAGGGGGGATATACAGTTAGAACGAGAAAAAAAAAATTATGTTTGTAAAAAAAAATTCAAGGGGTAGTTTTAACTCAAATCAATTGAAACTTTTTATCCATGTAGTATACAAAAATATTGTTTTCAATTTTTTTTCAATAAAATGGCGGCCGTTAGAGTGCTTTGAAAAAGGCGTTGCATTTTGCTTATGTCGGCTCTCCTGGTCGCAGTTTCGATCTGAAACCTGCTAACCCAAAAAAATTACATTAATTACATTTACAGTTAGTAGATGAATTGAAAAAAATGTAAAGAAAAAAAATTTGCACTTTTGGCGTAATTTTAAAAAAAAAAATCCTCATTTTTTCCGCCATTTTATCACATTTTTTCGTATTTAATAATAAAATATTGAATCTTAGAGGGTTTGAGCTATTTAGTGGAATACTTGTAACTATAAATTAGAAGAAAAATTAGTAATCTCCATTTAATTCCAACTACCTTTGCTTATCTTCGCCAGATACGAGTATTTCGTCTACAATGTGCAGACTTCTTCAGTGTCTCGTACTAATAACTCGACTCGAGTCGAGTTATTAGTACGAGACACTGAAGAAGTCTGCACATTGTAGACGAAATACGCGTATCTGTCGAAGATAAGCAAAGGTAGTTGGAATTAAATGGAGATTACTAATTTTTCTTCTAATTTATAGTAATAAAATATTACAATAATTTTTAATTCATATAGAAGGTCTATAATAAAACAATCCTGTAAGTTTCAGCTTAATCGAATAATTAGTTTTTGAGTTATCACCGGCATAAACTTCGAAAATGCTGTTTTGAGAAATACGCGTTGAAAGTTTTAATTATCGGTTTGCGCGCGAAGAAGGCGTTTTCGAAAAACAATGAAACGAAACACTTGGTGTTCGAATTAAAAAAAAAAGGTTCTACTGGAACTTTATTAACTTTTCATGCAAAAAAGAAATGAATGTTTTGGTCATTCTAATTCTTAATGCTTAATAACCGTCATTTATTTTGAATCAAAACAGCTTTTCAACCTATGTTTACTCAAGATTGGAGAATCTATTTTACATCCGCTGGTTTTCAACATTTGAATAAAAATATGTATTCAACAATTCTCATTTGTATTTTTTACATATCAACAATATTAACAATTGGTAGAATCATTGCAAAGCAACAACTCAACTCTTGAAGCACTGAACAAATGAAACAACAGTTGTTCAAATTATGTATCAGCCATTGCTAAGAGAGCATAAGCTATTTAGATTTTATATTGACGAACATTGAGGAAGATTTCTGTGTAGCTGAATCACTTTTTCCATAATGTAAAAAAGAAGCTTTTCACACAGCAATTAAGGGTTCTGAAAATTCTGTTGAGGTTTTTTATAAATTATTATTTGAAATAATATTTGAACAAGTACCACGCAAAAGAATAAGGCGAAAAGGTAAGTCAAACCAGCCAGTTTGGTATAATTATTGTTTATTACAGTCAACAGGTAAAATAAAGGTATTGTTTATTACAGTCAACAGGTAAAGTAAATCACAAAATTAAACAAACTGACAACTTCACTTCTCTATGTACGTTAAAATCAAATACAAGGTAACAACTATTAAAATGACGACTCATGCTGAGCATTGGCTCATGGAGTCCATAGTTGGTTCTTGCCGCGGGAAGGCTCAGGAACGAATGTGCGCGTAGATTACGGTGGCGTATGTTGATGTCTAACATGCTGAGCAGTGTAGAACAATCAATGTTGCCTTGCAGTTGATCGCCAATAAAAAACGCTTTTCCTACGTTACGCTTTCCATCAAGTAGATGCAGATTGATGACCCAGCTATAGCCGACTGCTTTAGCTGGGTAGGTTGAACGGGTCTCTCCACCTGAGAGGACGTAGGGCAAATCGATCGAATGAATTTCCGCTGGATGGCCTCAACACGCTGGATTCCATTCTGGTAATAGGAAGATCATACAACAGAACAATATTCCAGAATAGGGCGATCGATTGCGCAGTAAAGCGATTTCAAGCAGTAAACATCCTTATTTTTTTGGCAAACGGAACAGGAAGCCTAACTGCGATGATGCCTTAGACGCAGCGTATGCTACGTGGTCTTTGAAAGCCACTTTGGAATCGAAGAAAATCCCCAAGTCCTTAACCATCGTTTCGCGCTGCAGCTCAAACCCTGCCAAAGCATAACTGAATTGGTAGAGTTCACGTTTACGGCCAAATAAAATCACCGAGCACTTGGACACATTCAATGTCATCCGATTGATGCGACACCATTCAGCGAACGCCCCAGCTGTTGTTGCAGAAAAACGGCGTCTAGTAGATGCTTTATCGCGTAGAACAGCTTCAAATCATCAGCGTATGAAAGTTTTAGGCATTTGAGGATGAGATTGACATCGTTCATGTAAAGCAGGAACAAAAACGGCCCTAGGTAGCTGGAGGAAATGGTGCTGAAACGTGATCACTGATTCTGACGGACGTACTGCGATCGGTTAGGTAGGATCGCAGCCAGATAAGCAAGTTGTTGCTCATGCCTAACTTATCAAACTTGGCTATTGCTATCTGGTGGTTCATTTTATCGAACGCAGCGGAAAGATCCATGTAAATAGCATCTTGATTACCATTTTCAAGTTGTTTGACCATGAAAGAGGTGAAGCACGTAAAATTAGTGGTTGTCGAACGTTTGGGAATAAATCCATGCTGATCCGGCGAAATATAGTGCGCGTAGCTCTGCACTAGCTTCCGAAGAATTATCATCTCAAACAACTTGGATACTGCACTTAATGCAGCTATGCCCCGGTAATTTGAGACTATTATCTTGCAACCTTTCTTAAACACTGGGAAAACATATGACTGTTTTCAACAGTTCGGAAATATGCCAGTGGACAAAGAAAGATTGAACACCTTTGCAAACGGAGACGTAAGCAAATCCACGCACCGTTTCAGAACAAGCGAAGGAATTTTACAAATAAAAAAATTGAAAAATCGGAAGGAAAAAGCACACAAAATATACAAAAGAGATGGTTACAGCAATAACCTGGCAAACTACTTGAGTATTTGCGATGAACTGAATCTAACCATAAAAAATGCATTTGATGAGAACAATTCAAAAACTGAACTTGACATTAAGTCTTGTCCAAAAATAATTTTCAATTTTGTTAAAACTAAATTGAAATCTGACAATTTCCCATCTAGAATGCATCGAAACTCAAATGTTGGTAATAAAACGGAAGAAATTTGCAATCTATTACAAACTATCTATAAGAAATATATACCATATTTGCTAAAGAAGATCGCGATTATGAATAATTCGATTTTTTCCCAGGATTTTCAAGGGACATTGGAGTTAGTCAAGTCGAATTTAAAGACATCCTGTTGCCCTGATGAAATACCACCCGTATTTATGAAAAACTTAGCATTGGAACATACAGCACCTTTATTTTGGCTATTTAATATGTCACTGAAATCTGGGATCTTTCCCAAACTATGGAAAAGTTCCCAACATAGATTCTAAATGGTGTACGGAATCAAATTGCGACACACACAAATATTCGGCAAAATTCGCCCGTTCAACCAATCATCTTCAAACTTTCAGTGAGTAAAATAAAACATGTGATGAATATTTTCCCATTTTTGTTTTATTCAATTTCAATTCCATATCTAAATGCACGAACCTTCTTTTTAACAATACTCGTAAGGTCCTGTACAACATTTTGACCAACTTTGTTTTGCGTGGCAATCCATTTTTTCTTCATACCTTCCTCCGATTTCACTTCCTTAGGATACTTCCGAAGTGCCTGCTTTATAATGGCCCAGTTGGGAGTTGGGGGGGTGGGTGATTGCTATACTTCGCCACGAAATTGAAAACGAAAACCTGTTTCGAGTAATGGCAAATCGTAGGACCATCGTGTGACCTCAGAAGAGGAAGTAGACGCGTCTGGAGGCATTCCTTTAGGTACGCTTACCCATTGACCGTTCCAGTTATCGTGAATGGGGTGCTCCGCTTTCCACACGATTAAATTGCTTGCCAAATCATATATGTTTGGCAAACTTTACAATCTTCTACTTTCTAACGTCCTCAGGGACATCGAATTTATGATGACCAGTGAAAAACTAGAGCCCCGGAAGCTACCGGAAGTCTGCTTTGACATACGTCTCATCATCCATAACAAGGCAATGTGGTTTCGTCAACATCTGGGTGAAGAGCTTCCGTGCACGTGTTTTACCTACCGTATTCTGCCGTTCATCGCGATTTTGGACTTTGAACGTGTGTAGTCCTTCACGTTTTTTCGCATCTTGGACGAAAGTTTTGGTTAACTTCAGTTTCTTCGCCACATCTCCAACTGAACTGTTTAGATTCCTCTTGAAAGCTTGAACTGCCCGCTTGTAATCCTTAAAACTATATGTAGATCCATTTTTGCCACTTTTTCTCATTTCGATCGATGGTCAAACGTTCGTGGTACCGATTTAAAACACAAGACACCGTAGAATGTACCATTCCCAGCTTCCTGCTGATGGCAAGATGAGAATGACCCGGATTTTCGAGGTACGTGCGCAAAATTTCGTTGCGCCGCTGCTGTTCTTCCGACTCCATCTTCGCAACTTGCACATCTGCTAGTGAAACTTACACAGCGCACTATGGTCCAGAATACGTTTATGATATAGAATTTATGACACATACACACACATACCCACACACACACACATACATACACACAGCCATGTGCTCAGTTCGTCGAGCTGAGTCGAATGGTATATGACACTCGGCCCTGTGGGCCTCGGATAAAAAGTCGAGTTTTCAAGCGATCTTAATACCCTTCTATTGATGTAAGAAGGGTAAAAATATGGTGTTGATTCTTGAAATAAAAACGAAGGCTCATTTTTTTATGTTGATTAAAATTAGGGTGATCCCCATTTTCAGGGAAATACAGAAACTAACTTTTTTATTTGCAGAAATAGACGTTTATATTCTATATTCTTGAACAAAGTTGTAGCGCAGAAAATTTTATGGAATTTTTATGTACACATTTTTTTTGTAGCTTAAAAATTGACCGATTTAGAGCAACTTTTCCCTCGTCAACTTAGGGTGTACCATAAAAAATGTTTTTTTTGCGTTAGCTCTTTTATTTCAATTTCCATCGTAAAATTTTGTTCTGACGACTTGTAGAACTATTAAAGGCGTGTATTTTGATTTATTAATCTTGCCGCTAGCTTTAACCAATCAATAGTTATTGAAGTTTTTCTTCTAAAACCATCCCAGATTCAAATGTAATTTTCTCAAGATACAGAAATAATATATATCTAATTTTCACATATGTTGAACAATATAAATTTTCCTTTGAAGTGAAGTCTTCAACTTTTTTTTGTGTTTGCCCCAATCATAGAAACCAACATTTGAAAAAGGCGTATTTTTTTTAGAAAAACTTCAATTACTATTGATTGGTTGAAACAAGTGGCAAAGTTTGTATTCCAAAGTACGCGTCTTCAAAGTTGTAAAACTCGTCCCAACACAACTTTACGGCGGGAACTGAAATAAAAAAGTTAGGGCAAAATAAATAAAAAAGTTAGTTTTTGTATTTCCGTGAAAATGGGGACCACCCTAATTTTAATCAACATCACAAAATGGGTCTTAGTAATACAAACCATGTTGTAGAACATAACTTTGCTGTAAAGTTTCAAGTTTAGGCGCTGGGAGCATGTTTCCTCGTAAATTTGAAATCTGGACCATAGTGCAGTGTAGACAAATACACATTGAACTAATTTCACCCAAAATTTCAATAGAAAATCCCCAACAAGTAAAAAGTTACAGCCTAAAGTGGTGCAATTTGATTCCGTACAGCCTTTAGATACGTTTGCGTTCCGTTGATGTAAATTTGACAGTAAAACCTATGGGACAAACGCCACTTCGACTCTTGGAATAACCTTCAACATTATCCTATGGCCATCGATGAATTCTTGACTGACGTTCGATTCAAATGTGCAGTTTGTTATCTTGATAAATTTAATTTGATTCGTTCAAATAAATAAATTTTGCACGCGTATGTCTGGCTTAGCTAAACGGTTTCCGTAAACGTTGTTACAGACATTTGAACAGTAGATAATCGTTCATTTTTATTCAAATCTAAACCACCGACTAAGTGTTTAAACAGCCGAACTGTGCGATAAAATTTGGGCATTTATTGTAGTTCATGTCGGTTTGTCATTAATTTTGATTTGTCGGTGCTTATGGTATTGACAGTTTGGTTCACTGCAAATTTAAATCGGACGTTTACTATTTTCGATCAATAATAGAATTTAAGCATTTAAGTATCATGTAGGTTCGTCGGTGATACTGTCCATCTCGATATAATAGTACAGAGAATCTCGTCAAAGTTTGACAGTTTTGAACATTTTGGTATCACGATCCGCGTTTCACTTAGATTTTAAAGAAGATCTTTTTTTTTATTGGAACTGAGTCACTGGGTAAAATAATCTATGTGTGTACAGTGCATGCCGCTCAAACCAATGTTCTTTAAACCACTTTCACAGTTCTTAATTGAGGGTTTTCGCTGCAATCGTAAAGTGTGTGGCATGCACCTTGATACACTTATGCTCTGGGGCAGTCGAACGAATTTCCCATCCCTTAGGTTGGCGATTTCGTTTTTCCAATTAGAACAATTAGTAAAAATTCAATAGAATCTAAAATATTCAACGCTTTATGAACCACTTACCTCAGTTTTTGCATCAGAACTTTCCAATCCGAGCACTAATCCAAGTGTAAGACCAACTATTGCTACCAGAACAACAACCCCCAAACCCAATTTCCGTTTCCTGGTTAGGTTCATTTCAGTTCCATGAGGCTGCCACTAGAAGACTGAATTGTTCGAAGAGTCGTCAATGTAGGTGCCTGATCATTGCTATGTTATCATTGAGTAATTACCTTTATATTGAGGGATAATCTTCATCAGACACCTGAGAATTGTAATGGAAAACACACGTATTAATGACATAATATTGATAAACTCAAGATATTCTTCCACAAACAAACGACTGCCCCTATGAAAATCATTTTATATTTCGTAGTTATATCATTATATCAAGGGGTGGGACTTCCTGAAATTTGATCAGATCTCTTCAGTTTTTGTGTCGACCTCTGAAATAGATTAGATGATTTAAATTATCAACAGTTTGACACCGACGGCTGTTTCATTTCGGTGTTTCAAAATAAAAATATGCTGATTATACTATTTTGTATGTGTTTTCATCTCACGCCGCATGAATCGTTAGTGTTTCACACGCGTTTTCAGATAAACTGGCATTAAGCCTAAATTTTCTTTAAAAAAATTGTTTGTTTGGTCAAAAAGTGCGTGATGTATCATCAAGATTGCCCGATCAGTGGCTCAAACTCACTCGATCTTTTGGATAGATTTGAAATCTTTTATAGATTTCACTTAACCGATAAAAACTGGAAACTTAACTTCTACATACTACTGCATATCATATAAAAAGGTCATGTTCAGTTTTCTAAATATCAACTATCATTGAATGTATTACACTTGAAACATGGCAGTCATTTATTTAACTTGTAAATTGTATTGAGCTCACATTGTTCATTGAATAAAAATTCTATAAGAATTTTTAAATATAAGATTAAAATCATATCATATCAACATTCAACTTTTTTTTTATTCGTTTATTTTCCGTCGGCCTATTTCTTCACAACTTGTCGACAACCACCGACTCGCACTCATCAACACATGAGCCGGGACCAACGGCTTTACTTCCGCAGTACTGGTAGCAGGTCTCTTTTTAGTGACTTAGTCACTATTTTGAGTCTAGTCACTAAAAAGTCACTATTTGCATCCAAAAGTCACTAAAGTCACTATTTTTTTTATTAAAATGGTAACAAAAGTCACTATTTTCACACCGCTGGTTGTAAAAAGTTTAAAAAAATCTCTATATAGTATAGGTTCAAGTCAACCAAGTTAAGTGATCTGGCCACTCTACCTCAATTGAACTTGTCAAATTCAGAGCGCTGGTCCTATTTTACATCATCCAACATTATTTTTACAATTTTCCAGCTATTTCATAATATTTGATCATATTTTTACACATGCGCACCCATGACAAATCGAACGGGATAGGAGTAAAAAACTTAAAACGTTTATCAAATACGCAAATAAAATGTCCAATGACGAAACTACATAAAAGAATCGTCATTTTTTATTTACACTCACTTTTTTCAAACATATTTCATTAGATTCAGTTTTTTCAAAGTGGACTACTCTTTTGGTATTCACTTAGTTACCCTGAATCTAGATTTGATTGTTCGTATCGAAATCGATAAACTCCACTTTTTCAACAATGTAAATATGCATTACGTTGCTGCTGGTACGCACGTAATTAAAAACTATGAGGTGTACAACCCCATTGGGTTGTTCGAAATTATAACGTAGGACTACGATACCAAATGTAAGCGATTTAAATGGTACAATGCAATGTTCTTTGAATTGAAAAAAAAAGTACGAAATAGGAGATCAAATCTTAAGATCTACAGTTGTAACAGTAGCTTAATCCACTATACATTGTTATGATATGTATTTAAACATATTTAATGAATGAATAACCTTGGGATATTCTATGCCAAACAAACTAACTTAACTTTATATAGCCCATAAAGCTTTTGTTACAATTGTACACTCAGTAGCAAAAAAAAGCCGAGCAAAATTTTCTTCCAAAAAACGCGTTGCAACCTTCTGTAACTTTGTCAATTATCAATATATTTGGCTGAAATTTTAACAACGCTATAACTATTGTTTCGACCTTATGTGACAAAAATTTTATGTTGATAAAGTTTATAAATGAAGTTATCGTAACATATGTGAAAAAAGTCATTTTGGACATATCAATTTCAAAAAACCGTATTTCTGTGAAAAATTTAAGTAGCATATTAAAAATTTCTCCATCACTTAAAAAACTACATGTGGACAAAATTTGAACTGTTTCCATAAAGTGGTTTGGACTACAGCTGGCGTCAAAGTTGAGGTTCCAACATGAAGAATTTCCTTGTTCACCCAATTATGACCATTCTGAAATATCGGTGCAAAAATAAAGCCAAAAAATGTCAAAATTTCAGCCAAATATATTGATAATTGACAAAGTTACAGAAGGTTGAACAACGCGTTTTTTGGAAGAAAATTTTGCTCGGCTTTTTTTTGCTACTGAGTGTAAACCTTAAATTTTGAAGGACAGTTTAAATGAACTGAAACTAACAAGGTTATCCTATGATGGACGTTTCAGAATATGCATTGAATATGTTTGAATATTTATCGTAGCTTTGTTTTGCCCAAAAAGTCACGGTTACAACTGTTGACCTTCCGAAAGACTCACTTAATTTGATCAAATACATAGTGTAACTTTGTTAAGTCCAAAAACCTGTAGATTTTAAGCTATAATTCAAAACTTGAAATTTTTAGCTGTAGATTTAAAGTTTTAAATTCCAGTAAAGTTTGGATAACTTAGAACATACGAAGATTATCTCTTAATGTCTGTTGATCTTCCAACATATTCAATGCATAAGTTTCAATACACATCGTAGCTTTACGTAGCCCAGAAAGCTTTTGTCACAACTGCAGCTCCTATGTTCTGATATCAAAGATAGTTTGGATGAATTAGAATGTGTCATATACTTTATAATATTTTTTTGATTTTTAAAATATTAATTGAACATGTTTGAATACTTATTGTAGCTTTTTATTGCCTAAAATTTCCTGTTACAACCGTAAGTTTTAAGTTCTGAACGCCAAGACAATTGGGATGACCTAGACCATCCCAAGATTATCTTCTTGTGTATTTTAACGTTTGAAAATATTCACTGAATTTACTTTAATACGTGACATAACTTTTTATAGCTAAAAAAAAACTACTGTTATTAACGTATATTTCAAGATCTGAAATCAAGGGCAGTTTGGAGGACACAGAACATAAAAAAGTTATCAAATAATGACTGTTGACCTTCCAAAAGGTTAATTCAATATGTTTGAATATATATCGTAATCTTATATAGCCTTTAAAGTGACTGCTACAACTGTTAATCTGAAGTTCTGAACTCAATTACATTTTGGATGACCTAGAACATCCCAGAAAGATACAAAAATATTTAACGTTTATCAACAAGAATTTAATAATACGTATGCATATGTACAATATTCTAAAACTGCGCCATACACATTATTTTGTCTTCCTAAACGGCTTCATATTCAGGATGTTCTAGGTCCTCAATTAGGCCTTAAACTTATTTTTTATACTTTCCAGATAAAAGAATTGATGCAAAACAAATTTGCTGAAGACAGTGTGCACTTTCGTTCAGCCTGTGTGATTTTATACAGCCATTATCCTTTTAACATATCAATGTATACTTTTTAAAGCAAGGCTTAACATTTATGATTTTTTTAATAGTATGTGGCCCGAAACCTACAATGTTCTCTATTGAAATAGATGCGTACAAATACTTCCGATCGATTGGTGTAAAAATTTTGAACATCTTTTGAGACATGACTGAGATGTGAATGCTCAAAACTTGAACATTTTTCGTGATGGTCAGAATACAATTTGCTTTTCCCAGTGTTGTACCCAGTATAGAAAACAAAGACGTAGTCCTACGTAAAAAATATGGTCTGCAGAACTCGTATAAAAAAATATTGCCAATGTTTCGGAAATCGCAGAGCAAAAAACAAACACGTTCGTTCTGTTATTATTATTCGATAGTAAAACAAAATACACGTTTATTGAATGTTACTCTACAGACTAGTTTTTACCCAATTTATCGGTTACACTGTCAATACTCCCCCTTAACCCCTTGGGAGACTCCGAAAGCCTCCTTCATCTTTCCAGCAACTGGCTTCGTCAGCGCATCTGCTCTCTGGCAATCTGAGCTGACATGCTGCAACTGTATGGTCTGGTTCTCCAGCTGCTCCCGTACAAAATGATGGCGTACATCAATGTGTTTGCTTCGCGGAGAGTACCCAATCTCCTTCTCGGCAAGGCATATGGCACTGCGATTGTCACAGTGGATGGTTATCGGCTGCTTCCGACCCGACAACTCTGCGCAGAAACCGCGCCACCACAACGCTTCCTGGGATGCTGCCCACAGGGCCATGTACTCGGCCTCCATTGTGGAAAGTGCCACGGTTGGCTGTTTTCTGCTGCTCCAAGACACTGATCCATCTCCAAACTGGAACAGATAACCTGTGACCGATCGTCTTGCGTCTGGATCGTTGCCCCAGTCGGAATCGCTGAACCCTTCAAAGACCGCTCCTGCCTTCTTCTTGAAGACCAGTCCCATCGCCTTGGTACCCTTAAGATACCGTAGAATGCGCTTGGCAGCTACCCAGTGACCTTCACCTGGATTACTGCAGAAGCTGCTAACTGCATTCACCGCATACGCTACGTCTGGACGAGTACACTGCGCTAAGAACTGCAGGCCACCTACTAGTTCACGATACGGGACGTTCTTCATTCTTTTCATCTCGTGTTCAGTCTTCGGACTCATCTCCTTCGTAAGTCTCTGATTTACATCAGCTGGGGCGAAGTCAAGTTGCTGTCCACCATGTTGAACCGTTGAAGTAGCTCTTCAATATATCGCTGTTGATCCAATGCAATCGTTCCATCCTTCCGAGTAATCCGCATTAGCCCAGATCCTTCGTGTGGAACTTCTGCGACAGCTGATATTTCACATTGTTGACCCATCCGTTATCGTTCGAGAAAAGCAACAAATCATCCACGTACACAGCGACAATGATGATCCGCTTTCCGTCTGTCATAAAGTATACGCAAGGGTCATAGCTGGACCGCTTCAAGCCGATTCTCTTCAGTTCGGTGTCCAGCTTTACGTTCCAAAAACGACTGGCTTGTTTTAAGCCGTACAGAGCTTTTCTCAACCGACACACTTTTCTTGGATCCTTCTGGACAAACCCCTCTGGTTGTTCCATGAAAATTTGCTCGCCGGACAGATCTCCCTGTAAGAAGGCGGTAACTGCATCCATCTGACTGATTCGCAAGTCCATCTGTGCTGCCAATGCCATCAGATACCGGATGCTGGCATATCTGACCACTGGAGAGTACGTCTCGTTGTAGTCTATGCCCTTCACTTGTGAAAACCCCTTTATCACGAGACGGGCCTTGTGCCGATCCAGCGATCCATCGGAGTTTACCTTCTTCTTAAACACCCACTTGCATTTCAGTGCCTGTCGTTCTGGCGGTAGGTCGGTCAGCTCCCAGGTGTGATTCGATGTCAACGCATCGAACTCAGTTTCCATTGCACGCTGCCACGACTGCTTCTCCGTAGACTCCATTGCCTCTTGGAAAGACTGCGGCTCACTAGCGCCCACATCCGTCGATGTTTCCTGCGACACGGAAGACCTTTTAGGAATAACACTGTACGTCATATCAAAATTTCGGTACTTGCCTGGTATATTGCGCTCCCGTTCACTGCGCCTGAATCCGAGAGGATCTACTTGATGTGAAGGGAGCGCGGCGGTTTCTGCCGAGGGTGATGACTGAGATTCACATGCGTCGATAAACAACGGTCCGTTGTCATCATCGTCGCCGGCTTCTGGAACTTCTTCCGGAACTGCTGCCGTTTCATCAACTCCCCCTGCGCCTACTTCGTCGCTGTCCAATATCTGCATCGTTGTTCTTCGGCTTTCCGGAAGCACCTTTTCTTGCGGTTCCTCTGAGTGTCCTTGCTTCTCGCTTAGAAAAACTGCGTCACGAACAACTGCCACGGATTTCGTTCTCGGTAGATACACCCGATATCCTTTGGACTGATAAGCGAAGCCCACAAAGATTCCAGGCTCAGACTTGGCATCCCATTTACGCCTGCGTTGCTTCGGGACGTAACACATTACCTTTGCACCAAAAACTTTCAGTTCCGACAAATCTGGCTTCTTCCCGCTGAACCGCTCCTCCGGCGTCACTGGAACTCCTTTCGTTGGCGATCGGTTTATCAAAAATGTCGCCATCGCTGTGGCATCAAACCAAAAGCTCTTGTCTAATCCAGCGTCCTGCAGCAAACAACGCGCTTTCTCCACTACGGTTCGGTTCATCCGTTCCGCGAGCCCATTCTGCTCAGGATTATAGGGAACCGTCGTTTCGTGATGGATGCCGCAGCTGCGCAAGAACCGTTTCAGGTTAAAGTTCACGTATTCGGTGCCATTATCTGTCCGCAGTCGTTTGATCCTGTTGCCGGTCTGATTCTCCACCAAAGCTTAGTACTCCTTGAAGCATTCGAAAACCTCCGTCTTCGACTGAAGGAAATACACGACGAGCTTGCGACTGACGTCGTCGATAAACGTCAGAAAATATCTACTTCCTCCGATAGATTCCTCCTCCATCGGACCGCACAGGTCGGAGTGGATCAGCTCCAGCACCTCGGTCGCTCGCGTACCCTCGCTGTTGAAAGGCTGTCGGTAATGTTTCCCTTCCAAACAGGTAACACAAGTAGGAATTTTATCATCACGGAAATCGACTCCATCGACCAACGTTCGGAGCTGCTTCAAACTCTGCTCGTTTAAGTGCCCCATTCTCCGATGCCAAAGTACAATGTCGTCTTTCGATTTAGTGGCGTACGAAATTTGCTTGTTGGTCAAACACAACATATACAGACCACCTGTCTCTCGTCCAACAGCGACTAGCTCGCCTTGGCTGGATCGTACCTCGCATGCATCCTTCGTAAACCGAACGTTGTATCCCTTACTACAGATTCTACTGACCGAAAGAAGGTTGATTGCTATCTCCGGAATGCACAAAACATCGGTCATCGTCAGGTCACACGATTCTCTCCCTATGTCTGCTTCGAGCTCCACACTCCCAGTAGCTACTGCGGAAAGTTCAGCATCATTGGCTACACTTACTTGCTGCGACACTTCCTGCACGTTTGACAAGAGCGCCTTACTGCTGCACATATGCGATGTAGCTCCAGAGTCGAAGAACCAGTCCGATTCTGCCTTGCTGGGGTTCACGATAGTGGTCATCGCTGCATTCCTCCTGCTCGTTTTTTCCTTTTTCTCCTTCGATTCGTTCGGTCCTCGCTGTTGACACTCCGATGAATAATGCCCAAACTGCTTGCACTTATAGCACTGGACCTTGGACTTATCCGATTTCTTTTTGTTTCCAGCGGACTTCTTCTTGCTGTAGAAAGCTTTTTCACTATTTCCTCCTGACGAAACGCTGCTCATTTTGACATCCTGAAGAATCTTCGCCTTCACGGCATCCGCTGTGATCTGTTTTCCGGACGCTTCCAGACCCATTATCATCGGATCGTACATTTCTGGCAATCCCATCAGCAGCAAGCTCGCGAGCCACGTATCATCGACCACGAAACCCAGTTCCGTCAATTTGTGCTTGGTCGACATGAGCTCGTTCACATATTCCTCCACCGATGAGCAATCCGACAATCGAACACTTGTTAGTTTGCGTAACAAACCTATACGACGACTCATTCCGTCATCCCGGAAAGCTTCCTGCAAATTCTTCCACGCCTGCTTCGCCGTTCTGGAACTCTGCACCAAACTATAATTGATGGGTTCTATGCTGAGGCAAATCGTCGCCAATCCTCGCAATGAAAGTGCGTCTTCCGGATCTTCCTCCTGCCGTGTAACAGCGTCCCAAGTACCTTCACGAATCATCAGCATCTTGGTGGCAAACGCCCACGTTGAAAAATTTTCTCGGCCTCGCAACTTTTCCACTGCCGGTAGCGAAATACTTCCTCCAACTGCACCAACAGCTCGAGATCCCGACTCGGATCCTCCAGCAGCACAGGTTCCTGCATTCACCGACATTCCCGAACTTTTTTTTGCGTAGAAACACTCCGAACGATTATAAACGTAACTGCGCAATAACTTTTCCTGGGCCCATAACCTTTCGGAAATCGCAGAGCAAAAAACAAACATGTTCGTTCTGTTATTATTATTCGATAGTAAAACAAAATACACGTTTATTGAATGTTACTCTACAGACTAGTTTTTACCCAATTTATCGGTTACACTGTCAATACAATGCCTCAACCCACCAGCCGTTGCATCCATTGAAAGCTCCAAATATGTTTTGAAGATCGCCAAATTGCTTCCGATTCAGGTCAACTAGGATCTCTTATTGACGAATGGAATTTGTTAAGATGCTAGGTGTTGACCTTGAGTACAGAGTACAGAATTGAGGAGTATTTTAGCCGGTTATTTATTAAGAAAAAGGCTGTAGGTGAACCCTCAGGTAATTAAGGTTGTGGAAACAGCTTCACATGGCAACTCAAAAAAGATTTCATAAGCAAAATATGTCAAATGTTATTTGACAGAGCACAGGTCAGGCTGGAAGGCGTTTCAACCGTGCGTATAGACCTGTTTTCTCAATAACGAGTCGTGGAGAAAAGTCTCTGAATCACTGACTTCTTTACAAAAAAAAAAACACCCAAAACTTGATTATTTTTGCGAACGGGTGCTGACTTTGTTCATTTTTACTGTACTTAAAGAACAACTTTATAGAAGATTTTAAAAATATTAAGATTTGAAAATCATTCTTAGTCACTATTTGGTCACTATTTTTATTATTTTAGTCACTAAAGTCACTATTATCTATCCATAAATCCGCTACCAGCCCTGCTTCCGTTTCGAGACATTCGACTTGCTTAAAAACTACAGCGTACACGGTTAACCACGAGAGTGTAAAATTGTAATGAGTGTAATAATTACACAATCGTAATTTAATAAACGGTTTTTCGTAGTATCTAGGGTAGGGAACGGCTTCAGCTCCCCGAGACCCTATTCCAAGCACGGGGTTAACGTTAACCTACAAAACTTATTTTTTTCAGTATGACGCTTCACTAGATGAAGCACTATGCTGCAAAAAATGAGCGTTGTAAGTTATCGTTTACCCCGTGCTTAGAATAGGGTCCCGGGGAGGTGAAGCCATTCCCTACCCTATTATAGTAATGAAGAAAAAACAAAGCGAAAACCACACAAGTACGACTTATACAACATTCAATGTTTTAGGTCTAAATAATTTTAGACATTGCTTTAAACATGTTTCAAACAAGTTTTTTTAACAATTTTTTTCTTTTGGACTTAATTTTGGTTGCTTCGTGTCCTTGGCCTTCCAATCACCCTCACGCAAAAAAACCGCAATAGAAACTACAATTTCTAGGGTTAAATTAAGCGCAAACACCAACAATTTTCACCTGACTATAAATGCGTTTGCTTTTACCATGGTGCGGTTGATATAAATATGAGGTCTGTCAAATGTTGAAGGTTTTACCATAAAAGTAGTAAATTTAACTGAAATTTCTTGGTAGTTTTAAAGATAGGTACAGTCGGGTAAAATGGTAGTTTTAACTACAAGATTTTTTCTGCCAGTGTTGAAAAAAGTCATTGTTAAAGCACATACAACCACAGTAGCGACGCCTTCAACGTCGTGCAACGAAACATGGTGACTTTCAACGCGAAACCTCTCGTCGTGCAACAATAAAGTTGTAACGCCATACAAGTTCGATGACGCCAACTAGTTGTTCGTCACAAACCCTTCCAAGTCGCGCAACAAATATGCGATAAACCATAAGTCATCGTTTTGATGATGCTTGAATATTTTGTAATCGTCACAGCTTAGCTGTTGAATTACGAAAACCGGTATGTTTTGGTCGTTAAATTTAAGAATGGCAAAGTCGTCCTCTACGGCTGTAAAGGATTATTCATAAGCCACGTCGACTAATTTTTGAGTATTTCAGAACCATGCCTTCGGCTTTTTCAATAGGTCATTTTAAACATTTAAAGCCTGTACTCGCTAAAAATGCACCATTTTTATCCGTGTGTTACTTTTTTGTCCGTGGTTTGATGAAAATCTGGACATAACTAATTTGGAGTATTTTTTGTGCAAAAATACATAACAATCGGTTCAGTGGTTATTGAGATGTCATCGAAACAAGAAGAAAATCGCCGGAGAATTTTGCGCGCCGTCATGGAAAATCCGACTGCGGCCATGAGATGGATCGGAAGATAACTGGGAATCACCCATACAACTGTGTCTCGGGTGGTTCGCCTGGTTCGTTCAACAAACCATGAAACGAGCTGGGCTTCGTGTATTCAAGGTCCGCCAGGCACCGCACCGGTGTGATCAACAAAACACGGCGGTCAAATCCCGTGCAAGGGAGCTGTGTCGAGAGTGGTTAACGAAACCGATGTGTGTGGTTATAGATGACGAAACCTACATCAAGGCAGACGCAAAGCAGATACCGGGGTTGGAGTTCTACGTTGCCAAATCTCGGTTTGATGTTCCGGAAGACATAAGGAAGAAGAAAGTGGACAAATTCGCCAAAAAATACTTGCTCTGGCAGGTCAATGCGGTAAACTGAGTAAACCTTAAATTACAAAGGGTACCATCAACAGCAAAATTTACCGCACCGAGTGCTTCCAGAAACGTCTGTTGCGCTTCCTGCGGTCTAACAGAGGCGAGACATTATTTTGGCTGGACCTGGCATCATGCCATTACGCGCGACGTTGGTACAGAGACAATAACGTTGTTTTTGTACCAAAAACCGCCAACCCCCCAAATTCACCAGAGATTTGTCCAGTGGAAAGATTTTGGACCATACTGAAGGCCAACGTTTGAATATCGGCCAAGGTGTTTAAGAACGAGCTGGAGTTGAAAAAATAATGGATGAAAGTGACCAAAAAGTTCGGCTCCACCATTACACAAAATGTAATGAGGGCTCTTAAGTGAAAGGTGCGGGCTTTCAGCGATGGAAAGGAAATTGAATAAAGCAATTTTGCCGAAACAGAATCCATATGTATTAGTTCATTCCCTGAAAGTTTCAAGAAAATCCGACTTAAAGCAAATTTTTTAATTCAATTTAATTCAAAATTTCAATTCAAAATCGCAGAACATTGTGCCCTCTATCGTATTATGGTACTATGTTTAAATTGAATGGTAAAGAATGCAAATTTTCGACTTATTTACGATTTGTCATTTATCCATCGTACTGCGCCACAAAATTAATTGGATTTACATCGTTAGACTTCTTAAATCGAATTTGTTATTACAGAATAAATCGCATAAGATGTCAAATCAACTTGATTATGAAAGCAATGGAATTTGCACGTAAATGGCCTCCATTTTTGCACGTATAAGCCATATTTTGGTATTCTATACGATTTGTTTGCCTACATATGTTTGTATATCAGATAAACAACTTTCAAAATACGTGCATTTTGGTTGTCTGGGCTTCCACGAGGTAAAAGATGTTTTGGTAATGCATGATCTTCCCTACATACAAGCGATCTACGAATTCCTTTGTTTGTCAAACCTTAATGAGTAACGTCATCACTCTCTCTATTCCAGTATATTTCCCCACGCCCAGCTTCTAGCGTGCCCAGTAAGCTATTGCTCAACCATTCCTTCCAAAACGAAGCTGTGACCCATTAACCTTGAGCCATCCACGAGTAGTTGGTGCCCCACTAACTAACACCATAAAGCAAACTATTGTGAATAACAATTTTGAACATCGGTTCCGCAAAGGTTATAAATAAACGAACTAATTATAAAATATAGAAAAAACTGACTTTCGTGGTGAATCTTACTTGTGGTGAATCTTTTGATAAAATTGAGAAATTGATATTGCTCCCGATTCATTACACCCACAAAATATTGATAATTATAAGAAATCAGATGAGTCTACTCCTAAATCTGCTGGCAATATTTTTGGTAGAACTTATGTTTCATCATTGAAATCTTTGTATGCCGGCGCCGGTGGTGCAGTGGGTCGAGGTTTAATCCCAGTCGAGGTCGGTGGTTTTTCTGAGGCGAAGAAATCTGGTCACGTCTGCCTTTGGAAAGGAAGTAAAGCCATGGACCCAGCTCAGGTGTTGATGAGTGCGATATATAGAGTCCAGATGGTGGAGTCGTCTTCCTGGTGTCAGCGCACCTGCCTGACTGGCGAAAAGGGACTGATAACGGGCTAGACGCTATTCAAATTCAACTTACAAAAAGGTCTACAAATTATTAATGCATTGAGCCGTCTCGCCGTCTGTACCTTCACATGTGCTTTCATCACTTTACAACTCTGTAGCCTGAACCAAGCATTAATGCCTTATTATAGCAAACCCGGGTTTTATACCATAACCAGTGCCACAGTTAACTTCGCTATAGCTGATGCATTAACCTTTCTGTGTTTTTATTTTACCTAGATGACTTTGATCTAGTGCTTTGTACATGTGTGAGTAAACTCGCCTTCTTGCATGGCATGTTTTATTTAATTTATGTTTTGCTCTCTCCGCTCCTTGTTCACGAATAGTTCATCAGTCTTTGAGTGGTAGCCGTGTTGAAATGACGTTTTTGTCCGTTCGTTGGATTAATATAATTTGAGAGTGAATATTTCTTTTTCAACAGTGTGCCTTCTTTCATCTTTTCTCTAGTGTCTTATTTGTTTCAACAAACGGGAAATATAGAGATACACCATTCTGGCCCTTACAAATTGTGATATCGAAGCGATTTCAGTCTAGTAATAAGTGTGGTTTTGGTGAAGTTTAGTGAATATCTACTGTGCTGATACGTGTAGAGGCATTTACGTAAAGTTTTATAGGTGCGGTGACCTTAAAACAGTGTGTGATGTAAGCAAACCTTGTATACATACTTCTAAGAAATATTAATAAAGCAAAGAAGAAGCAAAGTGGAAACGAGAAGTGCCTTAAACGGGAGAAGAGAAATTCATCACTGGCATACCGCTGACGAGTCACGGTAGTGAATCAAGAGGAAACGAAGCACAAACAAGTACCAAGGATACAAGTACTGCAACTGTTCCAGAGTTCCGGAAGCGATGATACACGTAGGCGACAACACATGGAACCTTCGGGTTTTCATCACAGACCTGCAGGTCGAAAAGACACTGCGAGTTCGCGGAGATCTTCATATCGGAGGTGTCATGCTCAAACTAGTCGATCCAGGTAAATGTGGAATTGTGAATTCCAAATTCATATGTATAAAAATACTATGTATTTAAATTTCGTGATCAGTGATTATCGTGCTACATTCATACGGGTACTCATGTCTGATCAGAAGGCTTACAGTCATTTGCGTCGAATATTCGTTCGTTATCTATACCTAGTGTAACATAGCGAATGCCACCTTATCTTATCTACTTGCGTTAAGCACAGCTTGCATTTCAGTTCGTACCGGAATCCCAACTTGCAGGGTATAGCAAAAGAACCTAGTAAAGTTAACTAAAGGTGTACGTACTCGATGTATTCTGTAGGCATCTAAATTTTAAACTGAAAGCGTTCGCCAATATTCTATATATAGGCGGAGTGTTACTTGATATTATAATTTAATGATTTATTGTAAGATGTCTCCCTGATCCGTTTCATTTACAAAAGTATTTATGGCAGATTATAGATAGTCTTTTTTTTTAATTATTTTGAGCTGCCAGTAACCAAGAAGTTTCCAAGCATGAATGATGGATATCAATAAGAATTGACTGAATATCTATATACCTTCCGTTTGTCTCTCATTTCCGATATACCGAGACCTCTGCCGAAATCTACTCGCACACATCAACAACCGGATGGGATGTATAAAGCAGGGGCAATCTAAAAATATTATTTTCGTAATACACGATTAAAATTCTCGCTTGATCGAATCCATGCTGTGGGGATATGTATAGTATAATATCATTGAGAAAGAAGGCAAATACAAACACAACAAAGTCACAGTCGCCACCTCTGGGCAATGCTATGCGCGTGGCCATAGTTCAGCCAAGCTTTAGTAATAAGTCCAAGACGTGGGCCAGCAAAACTGCGGTGAGCGGAGCGTGAGTGTGGTGTCCGTGAAATTTGTCCCACGTAAATTATTCGAAAATAATAGCTTTCGACCATATGTAGAATATTGTAGTTCATCTGCCAGTTCAACAAGAGTTGGTCAAATAGAAACACATTTATGAACTTATAGTAATTAGAACACGACATGACATAAAAATCTAAACCGATAGATAGCATGTACGGTTCCATATTGCAACAGGTTTTCTGCATCCTCCTCAGTTGCAATATTACAACGCCTCGCTTGCATATACATATGCTTTTTGCTCTCCACATCGATATATCTATAGGAGGTGACGACATCTTTCAGTTACCTACATGCGCACGATCGCGTTTTCGCGAGTTGTTGTTTGGATTCAGCTGCCGCCGATCGTAATGGTGCAACAGGCAACCTACACACGACGGGAACTCTGCGTTGCACTAAACTGCACTGGTGTGTGCGGTCTAGCATCCGCCAGAGCGGCGTGTGAGTGGATACTAATTGATTATTGACTTCATTTTATCACACATGACACGTACTTCACATTCCTTGGTCGAAGTTTACATACGCCGTGGTGGAATTGAGGGCAATTGAACTGTTTTGATCTATTAAAATTTAGAAGAAAATAGCGTGAAACATCAAAGTAAAGATGGCAAAATAAAATTTAAGAAAGTGTCTCCAATTTGACCATTTTATTGATGTGTTTGAGTTAATTTTTTTGCATATATATGTCAGGACTCTAAATGCTGAACCTGGGTATGCTCCAAGAGTCTCTTTTTAAGATATCTTTATAATTTTCTTATGAATTTATTTAGGTTCCATTCAAAAGTATTTCTGCTATTGCTATTCGCACAGCAGTCCTATTTCGATTTTCCCCATCTTGTGAAAAAAAAATCCGTTGATGTTTTAAATTTAACATGCAGAATTTAAAAAAAAATCGAATAAATTATCCAAACTTTACGTATTGTTATATATCCGGAAACATCTTTGCAAAAAAATGTTTTAAAGATTACAATAATATTATGTTACGAGAAGTTAGTTATGCTTGCGACAGCCAGGGAAGCTGGATCCTCTCCGTCTCCGAGATGTCACAAAGAAGCTGGGAGTGGTGCCTTCAACCGTGGATAGAGCTAAAAAACGAGCTGGACTGTCGACTTACAAGAAAATTGTGACTCTAAATCGCGACGATAAACAAAACACGTCGGCCAAAGCACGGTCGCGAAAGTTGTACACGACGATGCTGACGAAGTTTGATTGCGTTGTACAGGGCGATGAAACTTACCTCAAGGCAGACTTTAAACAGCTTCCTGGACAGTTTATAAATTATACGGCAACAGAATGGGAAAAGGTGGCAGATATTTTCAGGCACATTAAACTGTCAAAGTTCGCGAAGAAATATCTGTTGTGGCAGGCTATCTGTACCTGTGGCTTGAAAAGCAACGTTTACATTGCGACCTGGACCGTCAACCAAGAAATTCATCTTAGCGAGTGCCTACAAAAACGTCTACTGCCTTTCCTGAAGTGACACAATTGTTCCGTTCTATTTTGGCCGGATTTGGCATCTTGCCATTACGAAAAAAAGGCCATGGACTGGTATGCTGCCAACAACGTTCAAGTGGTGCCAAAGGACAAGATCCCTCCCAACACGCCAGAGCTCCGCCCAATCAAACAATATTGGGCCATCGTCAGCGGAACGTTTTGTCCACCGGCAATTTTTGTCCACTTATTCTTCCTTACCTCCTCAGGTACAGCTTGCTGGTGCAGGTTTTGGCAACCGTGTTTTGTATGTCGTTCCGGCATGGTGCCTTCCCACCGTGTAGTGTGGAAGCAAGTACGCTGTATCCTTTTTCGACAAACCAGAAGGAAATATCCATCTTCTTCGTCACATCGCGTTTTATAGACGTTTGAAAAGATTCAACACCATCCTTGCCTTCACCGGTGCAGCTTGTAGCCTCTCAGAATGATCCGACTCTTAAGACGTGTGGCTTAAGCGCCACTCCAGAAGGGAGACCACACGACCAATGTAATTTTGCCCGGTTGAGACTCTCCTAAGGGCGAGTCCATTTAAATAAAATCTTTGGATCAGACCAGCTGGCTTGCAACATAAACGACCAAGCGGACAACCATAACGTCGTACGCCACTACATTCACGATAGTCACTCAGAGACCGCGGAGAGAACCGCTCATACTCAAACCTCCATTTACCAGAGATTCCTTCTCATCATTGGTAGTCTCGACACCCGCCACTAGACGTCGCACCGATCTTCAAGCGGACTTTCTCTCCCCAACATACAAATACAAACACGAGACAACGGAATCACCAAACTAAAACGAGGACGCGAAGTGATGGAAATATCTTCATTAATTAAACAGCTTTTGTAGCGCTGACAGAGAACATTTATTGTTGTATTGTGAATTTTCGCATTGTATTGTAGTGTTTGTTCGTCCCTCTCTCCTTCTGTGTGCGATTATTCTCACTTTCTCTCTAAACTAACCTAGTGTTCTCATGTGCTTGTGTTCTATTCGTTGATGCGTGACGTCACAGAACCGGCAACGCAGCTCCTAGCGAGTCTGTGCCCCTGCGACAAACTGAATTTTAGGCGGCGTCAGAAACGGCCTACATTCACGATTCGCGAATTTGACGGTCGCTATCTGCTCGTCCGTGTACTCGGGGGACTGAGTCTTCTTCCGACAGATGATGCCCTCTATCTTGAGGGTTCGGTGAATCAAGGTATGGGAGCAGTGATGTTTTCGGCCGGCGTCACGCAAACTCGTTCCGTCCTTGTTGTCGAACAGCTTTTTCAACGCTTCCTTTTTCTTCTTCGTCATTATTTTCGCCGGACGGCCGCTACCGGCCTTCCGCTCCACGCTCAGGGGTGCCAGGATTCAGTAAACTGTACTCAAGGGCACCTTTTCGTCTCGAAAGTGGTCTACCGTAAACTTTTTTCCACGATGACCATTCGTTTCGTAAAACCGTACAGCACGCTCGCAAAGTGCTTGCTGTTTCGACGCCATCTTCGATTGAACTGACAGCACCCGAGCGAAAAG
Organism: Aedes japonicus; assembly: GCA_034211315.2. Lineage (NCBI taxonomy): Eukaryota > Metazoa > Arthropoda > Insecta > Diptera > Culicidae > Aedes > Aedes japonicus. The sequence goes on along the minus strand of JASCZW010005482.1, from coordinate 108,977 downwards.
AAACATGCCACCCATTTCTAGGGAGTCCAGAAAACAATTCTCTTGAAGAGAAAAAAAATACGCTGTATACTTTAATTACAGCAAGGTATTCTCATTTTTTATTGAACACCCGTTATGTGGCACTACAACAGCTCCTCACCCAATTTGTATCACACATGAACCCGCCGCTTTTGGTTAAATAGCTCGAATTTTAATTCGTTCGTTCAGATAAGCATTTTCCAGAACACTACGGGCTTATCAGCATGCAAACTTAAGCCGTTTGGCTTTGTTTGGCTTGCTGATAAATCGGCGCCTCCGGGCAACTTTGCTGTTCAATGCTACGAGACTTCGATGAACAGTTTGACCGGTAACTGATCGCTGAATGGTTTTTTTTTAATCTCGCGGACAGTTGCCTTCGGGTTCTTTTAACTTCCTGCATGATTTTGGTGTTCATTCTCGTATTGCTTTGGCGCTTCCTGCCACTACCACTGCCATCCACCACTGATTTAAACATTTTTAGTTTTCAGAGAAATTTTCCCAACTGCTGCATTACTGATACTGTACTTCCTATTGACAGCCGGTGAGATTCACTGTTTAGTTTAGTACATAACGAATCACCAATTTTCGGGCACACTAGTAGGGAATTTGCTTTTTGAATCACTGCGTTCTCCATTCTTGATGCGATCACGTGTACAAATGCACCAGGTCGAACCGTTTGCACATAAATAATCGAGTGGTCTTGCGATGTTTTTTTTTCAATACAAATTTATTTTCTTTTTCTTTAAGTAAAACTCTTTTTATATAATTCCATAAGTGATGAATCTGCAAAATACGATATCCAAAAAAACTGCAGTGTGTTCACTTTAATTTAAACCAAATAAATGAAGAAATTCAAAAAATATATGAGGTGGGACCATTATTTTGTCAATCAGTGTAAGGTAGTGTATTGATGCCATACTAGCTCGAAGAAATCCGGTATTTATATTTCCATAAATAATATTTAAAGTTTTGGATCTGAAATAAAATTACAAAAAACTGGAAATAGGACATATTTAAATTGAAATTTACCCTGGAAAAGCGGAAAACTAAATTGTATGGCAATTTTTTTTAATAAAATTTATTATTGAAAAACAAATAAAATCCGAGAGATTATCTCGATCCGACCGTAAATCGAACCCTCCGTGTCCTGCTAGGAAGATTATGTCTTCTGCGTTAGCCAATCTGCTCACAACATCTAATTTCCTTCATTAATACTTCATTGTCATCTTTGCCCTTTTTAATGTTGCACTTATTCAAGAATTATTGTACAATTTTGTGTGTTAATTTAATTCTTGTAGACATGAAATTAAGCATTCTCCAAACTTGATGAGCTTAGTAATATGTAACTATTGGAACTCATTTCGAAATGAGTAATTAACGAATAAGCATGTTCATTTCACACAGTTCACAACAACTAGTGACAATAAAATTCTTGTTGATATTTGATTTCGAGTAATTAATCTCATTGGTATACTGTTAATCGATTTCCGAAATGGTTTTACCTGGAACTTGTTGACCACCATTAAATTGTCCATCTGCCTACTGAGTCATACATTCAAGATTACAATTTATTCGTCATCAAACCTCAGCATCGATGATATCACAACATGTGGGTATGATTTGACGTCATTTACTTGTTGCTCCATATGTATATATGTATAGGTTCACCCTTAACATCATATCTATGGCATGAAAAATGAAAGGAAACGATATAAATGGTTCATTCTCACGTTACCCGTATTTATTGACTTTGGATTGTTATGTTGCTTCCTGTAACCCGTATTGCACACAAAATCAATTTACAGAAAATATCGTAAATCACAATTAGAGTTTTACACGACACGGTTGTTAACAGTGGAGCATTTAAAAACAGAACCGTCTTTTTCCTTAGAACTATATTTTCGACAACATAAACTTCCCGAACATTATATCAACCACATCAGACGCTCATAATAAATTGGAGACGCAGTGGTGGATGTCGAAGATAAAAGTGTTACTCGAGGTCAATGCCCAAAAATGGTCGTGTGCAATGCAGCACGCGGTTTCGCGCCATGATCTTCTGTGTTCTCAGCGAATATACAGAATGGAACAAGTGTTTATTACCGTCTAAGTAGTAAGTTCCCTATGTACTCTAGCATGTCTTGCGCAGGTATGTTTGGTTGGTTGAAGGTTCACTGATTGTATATCCTTTAGTGATACTCGGTACCGTTGCCTAATGTACTTTTTTCACCACAAACAAAGCCGCCATTCGAGAAACTCACTCCCTCTCTTTTCGGTTGACGATAAATTCAAAAACGTTCAATAGGCAGGCTGGCTAAAGTAAACCAGCAGCTGTTAGTCATCTTTTGTTATATTTCCAACATCCCAACGGAATCTCTGTGCATGATCTAGACAGAAATAGGGGGAGTTAACGGCCAGAACGAAACATTGCCTGATGGTGAAGGATATAAATTTGCAAATATAAATAGATCGCAAATTCGCATGTCGTCTGTTTTAACTGGCAGTTGTTCGTATGAGGTCTAAAAGGGATTGCAGAATCAATTGTTAAACATTACTCCCCAAGGACTACTAATAGTATGACGACTTCATGCGTTTCTTTGAGTGGTTGGTAACAATGAATTAAAAACGCTGGATGTGAACAATCTGCTTTGATCGTTTCGTTTGATTAACATGGGTAGAATGAATATTTTCAATTATAGAGTCAATTTTACAGAAAGTACCGATGCATCTAAGAAATTAGTTCATAAGTTTTAAATACAATATTTCTGGTCGATGTAAACGAGACAACGTATCTCATCGAGATAACGTGAATCATCGCGACGTACTACGTAGTAGCGACGTAAAGTGAGCAATGTAAATTTTTTAGAGAAAATGAATTTTTCGGATATTGTTCAATGAAAAAAAAAAGTGTTACAGTGGAAATTAAAACAAAATTATATTTTTATTAGTATAGTCCAGAGTACCGATATCGTAACGTCATCATTCCACACCCCTCCACAAATCCCCCTTAATCCAACCTACCATCTGAACATCATCCATGATTCCCTGGGGTGTGTTCCGGCCAACACCTTCGAACAGATAAAGTCGACCAACGTTGGTTCCGGCTCGCCAATGTACTCGATAATCTTCTTTTCGTCGTCTAAAATAAGAAACAAAATTTCATCAAATTTCACTCTAATCAAAACACAGTGTGTTACTTACCCAAAGGAAAAAGTTTTCGTTTCTTCGGACCGTTGGATTCCTCTCCGTCCTCCTCCAGGCTGTCAAACACATCCTTCATTTCCAGCTTCTTCTTCTTATTCTTCTTCTTCTTCTTCTTCTTCTTCTTGACATTGGCATTCAAGCTGAGACTTATCGTCGGTGCAATGGGTTGTTGATTTTCCGGAACCGAGTTCAGCTCGCTATTGCTGTTTGCTTCAGGACTGTGCATCCAAATCATGTTTGAACTCGAGCGCATCGAATGCCGTGAATTTTCATCTTCTCCGACCATTCCGATCGCTCCTGCAGAACCGAACCCGAACGAGTCCCTTGTCTCCGAACCGGCATGCTGTGGATGCTTGACGGGATGACCGAGGGGAGCTGCTGGGTGGTGGTTATTGGTTGCTGCCATGTCAGGCAATACGAACGTGTTGTCGTCATGCCTCCCGTTTCCGTCGTCGTTCACGTTCCAGCTCACGTTTCCTCTGCTGCGACTGCTCCAGATTAACGTCGATTAGGATCTTGGGTCAGTACAAATCTTCCCGTTGCTTCTTGGCCTAAAACGCATAACATAAATTAATACCGAACGGAGCTTTTATCGCAGCTGTTAACGTTACCTTTTCAAACTCTAGCGTCGGGTTGTCATATTCGCCGGCGAAGATTTTGTTCTTCAACTTATCCAGTTCTTCCTGTTCGTTATTGCGATCCTTGGAATCCTGGTCGGCCCGTTCCCGTACCCGTTTTGCCAAACGCCGCTGCAGCTCACGACCCCTTTGGAACGAGAACGATTCAAAAACGAATACGCTAAAAAAAAAGAATAAGTTTGACAGTGTTGCGATATTTAATTTTAGATAAAAACAAAATGCGATAAAGCATCAAAGTCGTGTCATATTTAACATATTTTGCGAAGTTCTTTATGTGCATTGGTTTTCTTGTAATATTTATGTTTTTAATATGTGATTATTACATTCATGCAACTGATAATGTTTTGAAGATGTAATTTGAAGACCGATGTATTATTCCACTAAGTGGATATTATTGTGTATTTCCTTTTCGTATTTCCTTGATTATATCAGTGTTTAATACGTTAGAATCAATTACGTCGAGCACTCGACACTGAAGAGGTCTGTAAGTAGCAGACGAAATAGGCCTATCTGTCAAAAGATAAGCTCATAGTGGAATTAAATGGAATTTGCTCGCGATTACTAGCGAAAATTTAAAAAAGTTTTTCAAGGTTTAATTTTTTATTTTTTTAAAAAGTTTCCTACACTACTCGACTTGTCAACATTGGGTTTTGACGAACTTCTCTCAAGATGATTGCATCCTGCCGCGGTGTTGTCAATTGCTTTCGTCTTAGACCAGCTCTATCATCAATTGAACTAAACTGCTTGAATTTTTCCAAGATTTACACTGAACTATTTTGTTACTTTGTCTTTCGGTCCGTCGTTCACGATCAAACGAACTTGCAGTGATATTTTGTTTATATTGATTTGCTTCGTTTCATGAACGACTTGACGATAAAGCGCCAAACTTTTAAAGTGATCGTAATTTCTATCGGCAGTTCCTTTTTATTCGGCTATCGTTCCATATGAACTGCGTGTGAAAAGAAGTTATATTGTAGGCAACGAAGCATGTGGCTTAAATGAAGAAAAATATGGCTCACTATTTGAAAAGTACCCGGATAAAAATAACGATATAATGACATACCGAGGCCGGTGTGGCCTCTGCTGTACACAGAAGTTGTCTCCATTGTAATCGGTCTATAGCTGTACCTCGCCAGCCACGTTGTCTGCGGAGAGTCCGCAGGTCACCTTCTACTTGATCAATCCACCTTGCTCGTTGCGCGCCTTGTTTTCTTGTACCCGTCGGTTCGTTTTCGAGAACCATTTTAACAGGGCTGTCGTCCGACATTCTTACGACATGTTCAGCCCACCGTAGTCGACCGATCTTAGCGATGTGTACGATGGGAGATTCTCCCAGCAACCAATGCAATTCGTGGTTTAATCGCCTCCTCCACGTTCCTTCTTCCATCTGCACTCCACCGTAGATCGTACGCACCTTCCGTTAAAAGACATCAATAGCAATGTCCATGTTTCGTGGCCGTAGAGAACTACCGGTCTAATTAATGTCTTGTAGATGGTCAACTTTGTAGTTCGGCGAACAAAGTTCTTAGCGTCCTTCGGTGTCGAAAGTGAGCACGATTGCTAGGCATAATGCGCCTTTGTATTTCTCTGCTGGAGTCGTTATCGGCGGTCACCAATGAGCCGAGTTAAACGAATTCGTTTACTACCTCGATTTCATCACCGTCGATCTAAACTCGTGGTGGGAGTCTAACATTTTCTTCTCGTGAGCCTCTTCCCTTCGTGTATTTTGTTTTCAACGCATTAATCACAAACCCAATCCTACCAGCTTCAGCCTTAAGTCTGATGTACGTTTCCGCCATCGTCTCAAAGTTACGACGATATCAACGTCGTCGGCGTAGCCAAATAGTTGGACAAACTTTCTGAAGACCGTACCACTCGTGTCTACCCCAGCTCTTCGAGTCACACCCTCAAATGCAATGTTAAACAACAAACATGACAATCCATCACCTTGCCGTAACCCTCTTCGCGATTTGAAGAGACTCCATAGTGTCCCTGATACTCGGACGACACACATTACTCGATCCTTCGTTGCTTTGACCAACCGCGTCAGTTTTTCCGAATATCCACATTCGTGCATAATATGCCATAGCTGGTCTCGATCGATTGTATCATAAGCTGATATGAAATCGATGAAAAGATGCAGCACTTGCCGAATCGCGAAAATCTGGTCCGTAGTAGCGCTGGCACCCATGAATCCCGCGTAGTATTACCCCACAAACTCCTTTGTAATTGGTGATAGGCGGCGGCATAAAATTTGGAAGATCAACTTGTAGGCGGCGCTCAGTAGACCGATAATTGCAGCAATCCAGCTTATCGCCTTTTTTATTCATGGGACACACTATTCCTTCCATCCAACCCTCCGATAAACATTCCTCCTCCCAAATCTTAGTAATTACCCAGTGCAGCACCCTGGCCAGTCCTTCATCGCCGTATTTTAATTGCTAGCATGAGAGTTGGTCAACTCCGTGCCACTATCGTTCGCTGTAATATTGCCGTTCAGGTGCTCGTCGAAGTACTGCTTCCACCTTTCAATCACCTCAAACTCTTCTGTGAGAATGTTGCCTTCGAGGTCTCTGCACATATCGGCATGTGGTACGTAGCCTTCGCGCGAGCTGTTCAACTTCTCGTAGAATTTGCGTGTGTCGTTAGCACAGTACAGTGCTTCCATTGATTCGCGGTCTAGATCTTCCATTTGCCGCTTTTTCCTTCGTGGATTGGATTTTTGCGTGTTCCGTGCCTATCTGTACCGTTCCACATTCGCTATCGTACGGTGTTGCAGCATTCTCGCCCGTGCTGCATTATTCTCCTCTAGTAACTGCTTGCATTCGCCATCAAACCAGTCGTTTTTTCGATTCAGTGCAGAAGTACCTAGTGTCACTCTCCAGCCAAGAGCTCTCCAGCCAAGCTGTTGCGCGTATGGGTCGTGGCGTCTGAATTCTACGCGTGTTGTAAACCGTCGAGAGTTTTGAGTGCATACATACTGCAACGAACGTTGATGATGTCGGAGAAGAATTTCCCGTCGAATAGAACATGGTCAATTTGATTCTCTGTTCGTTGATCAGGTGATCTCCAAGTGGCTTTGTGGATGTCTTTGTGGACTAAGCCACAGGAGGCCGCAAGGTTCACGAATCATTGGCCGTTTTGAAGGCTGCTAGGTGCTATAACTGGTCTGTACATTGCCTCCCTCCTACCTGAGCATTCATGACGCCAATGACGACTTTTACGTCCCGCTGTAAACAGCCATCATACACTTGCTCTAGCGCGCCTAGAACGCTTCTTTTTTGTCATCGGGTCTCCCTACGTGTGGGCAGTATACGTTGATGATGCTGTAGTTGAAGAATCGACCCTTGATCATCAGCTTGCACATTCTCGCATTGATCGGGAACCATCCAATCACGCGTTGACGCATTTATCCAAGCATTACAACGCAGGTGCCCAGCTCTTTTGTGGTACCACAGATATGGTAAAAAGTAGCCGCTCCATACCTTCTGTCCTGTCCAGCAAACCTCCTACTGTGCTGCGACTTCGAAGTTACGTGGTTGAAGTTCGTCGTAGATCAGGGAATCGGGGAAGCAGGGCGATTTGCAGGTCCATGTTCCGAATTTCCAATCGTAGTTGTTATTTCGTCGCCTACGTATTTGCCAGTTGTTCCGGTCCATATTAACTTCTGTATTATTTGTAACATTGATATTTTTAAGGGCGGCTTGTTGGGTCTTTCGCAACCCCTTGTCTCGCCGGAGGAGCATCGTTCACAGCACTGTTTAGAGTCCCACGCTGGCACGAGAACGATGATCAGCCGCTCCTAACATGGAGAACAGACGCTCAGATAGAATGCACCCTTTGAAGAGGGCAGCCTCTCTTCCCTGTCAGCATTTGACCAAGGTCCCACCGGTGTTAGTTTCCCGATTTTTCCAATGGTTACTCATACCCCAGTCGGCACCATGGGGAATTAGGGATAGGAGTTACTAGACAAGAGGCTAAGGATCGCAGTAGGATCTATTTTATACCTGCAGGTACGTGAAGTATCAAATTACTCGCATTGTCCAGTCACTTACCTTCTCAATTGGATGATAACTTTCTCTTTGTGCTCAATGTATTCAAAAATTACGATCCTGTTATAGATTTTCCCCGATCGAACAATACCCGAAACCGTAGCATAGCACCATTCCTATCGAACCGTCATAAAACTTAGAAAGGCAGATCGTTGCAGATAACTTCAACTTCTTAAAAAACTGAAGGAGCTTTCGTTTGTTAACCTATCTTTGATTAATCTTTTCTCAATTTACAGAAGAATTTCTATTACGGATATTATGGATGAACTATCTATGACCGGAATTAATTTTGCCCACGAATTGAAAACAATTCAATAAAATTTTACCGGAAACAGCCGATAATATCCGTACGCGTAAACAATCAACCCTTTTCTTTTCGTTATTTCACTTTCCGATACAATAAGCAAAGCAAATAGAGGGTCGAGCCGCTCAAAATCGTAACCACACAGTCATTAAATCAATCAACACGGCATTCTTTATCGTTTGATGTGATCGAGTGACAATCGGTAGCTCTTTCTCATCGACAAAATATAATCGTCAATCTCGGTCATCGATCGATCTTCGCGGTTAGACGAAGGAAACTCAACTCAATTGAATTTCTCTATTTTGCGTCTCCTCATTGCCACCAGTGCGCGTAAACCAACAGCCCCGTGTGTTTGTGTAAATTTCATACATTTTTTTCAATCTATACCCATAAGTTTACTTTTCGCGAGTGAGCATTCCACGATGATTTCAAACCGGTTGCCGTTGTGTTGTTGTTGATAAAACGTCCTGCCTGTACACATATATTACGGTTGCGGGTATGTCTCTCTCTCTCTCTCTCCTCTGCTGGGTGCGATGTGCACGATGGGCTTTATTCCTACCGTGGTGTCTTTCGATTCTACGATCCTATATCCCATCGAATGATCATTTGAGTGACACACCAGTGTGAAACACGAAAACCGAGAAAAAACACTTTCAATAAAACTAAGACAAACTAATGTTGAAGTTGAAATTTAATCATTGATGTTTTTCGTTAGTTTCTATTGATTAAATCTTAATCTTTATGGTTGATATTTGAACGAAAAATGACCGAGTCCTGTTTGATTTTCATTCATTATTGATTACATTTTAATCATCAAAGTATAAACTCATTTTTCCGTGTAGCAAATCGCGCTATCGACAGTTAGTGTTAGTTAATGTTTGAATGGACTCAAACGAGTGAAGAAGACAGCAAGGCAGAAACGCAAATATGGAATGAAAGCCGGATTTCACGATGACCAAAGCTAAACGGAATGGATACTCGAACTTGAGAAACCTCGATCTTTGTACTCTCGTTCCATTCGACTGCCGTGCGGGGTAGTGGGAAAGGTACTTGAAATTTCCTTTTTGTTGACACTGCATTTATTATGTCCAACTCGACTGAGAAATGAAATAATCAGCGAAATCTCACATTGTTGATGCAAATCGTACTGTTTCGTTTTTATCATACAAATGTATCCAACTTATTGTCATCCATTGTGCTTAGTAGAGCGATATATGATCCGAGCTGAGATGGATGTTTCGCAAACTAGTCTATCGATTGAACCTGCCTCGCATATGCCAACTGACTACCGTGGTTTAAGTGCAAACTTTGTTTTGACTCTGTGGTAGCCTTAAACGTGCTGTTTGGATTTCGGGTACAGCGCAAATAATACTGTGTAACCATGTGTTGTTGGCGTATGGCTTGAAACAAACTTTAGCTTCTTAGCATACATAGGGATACGAAAGTTATTCGTATCTGTGCTTCTATCTGAACAACCAACGACTGGAGCGGCTTTTCGATATTTATTCTATTCGTAAGTTATAGTTTCACTTTATAGTTTTTTATTAACTTCACGAAAAGTATTTAAGAGTGAATTTAACTTTGTTCTTGCAAAGTAAATGAATGGATTGATAATTTTCTCATCCAATGTAATGAGCGATTACTGAATTTCATAGATGTTTGAATAATCTTATAAAAATAAACATTACTTTTTAGAACTCCTGCACAGTTAGCCAAGCTTATGTCAAAAGTAATATTTTGTTTGAACTTTGCAAAATGAATAAGGACTGTGTGTGTGTTTGTGTGTGTGTTTACAATCAATCTCCCACTGACCGGCAGTGCTTTTATGGAAGAAACTTGTCTGCATTTCTTCAGTAATTTATATGTAATCACTATGTGCAAACATTTTTAGCCCTGGAGATTGAATGTGACAGCTCTATTGAAAATCCAACGACCCATTTCAAGAATGCCCGTTTCTACACGTACATTCTGAGGTCATCTTCATATACAATAAGCCCCGCATGAAAGTCTTCACATATCAAATGGATATGTGAAGAGTTTTCACACTTCCAGAATCAAAAATGGACATTCTTGATCCTGGCGTGTATATAGTTAAGGTATATTTTTGATAACATAAAACGACCTCACCAATATTTCTTATCTGATGCTGGAAAGCTCGTTCGGATGCAAAGGCTGGGCACTAAAAAACAAAACAAAAATGGGAAAAGAAACTACCGACGGTCAATCCATCTCAAGAAACACGACGACAAAACACAATCAGAGGGATTCCACTCACAACGTCCTACACAAAGCACTCGGATAAACTATAATTTCACCATTTATTTTGGTTGAATGAAGGATTATTATTTTATTTTATTTCCGCGAAAACGACGCAGCAAAAGCAAAACACGTCATTTTCAAAGCACGGCTTGCTGCGATGATCTTTACAAAATGAATAAGGAGTGTATCGAAAATAAGCTATCCACAAACTTTCTTTCAAATTATGTTGAAAACCGATATTTTATTCATACAAAAAATTGATTCTTTATTGTACGAGGTTAAACTTGAACATAATGAAGACCGGATGAAATTTAAGTTATTCCTTCACGAATTTTCGAACTTTGGATCGAATGCGCTTCATCAAGTTCCGGACAAGTGTTGCATCGTATTTTTTGGACGCTTGAGCCCAATTTTTTTTTTTGAACTCCTGCTTGTTCCCAGTGCCTTACCAGTCTTCTTGAAGACCCTCTTCACGATTGCCCAGTAACGTTCGATAGGTCGAAGCTGAGGGCAATTTGGTGGATTGATATTTTTCTCAACGAAATCTATACCCTTTTCCGCAAGCCAATTGAGAGTGGTTTTGGCATAGTGGCCGACGCTAAATCCGGCCAAAACAGTGGAGGTGTACTATGCTTCTTATATAAAGGCAACACTCTCTTCTGGAGACACTCAGATCGATAGATTTCCGCATTTATAGTTCTGGTAGTGTAAAAAATGGATGACTTCAAACCACAGGAACATATTGCTTGCCATACCCGTACCTTTCGACCGAATTTCTCCACTTGAATCGGCCTGTCCGCATCGCTCACATCCTCCCCAACGACGGCAGTAAAGTATTGTGGACCTGGAAGGGTTTTTGAGTCCTCCTTTACATAGGTCTCATCGTCCATCAAAACGCATGCATCCGGACGCTGCAAAAGACGCGAATATAATTTCCGGGCCCTTGTTGCTGCTCGCTTCTTCTGTTCTGCACTTTGTTTCGAGATTTTCTGCTTCTTGTAGGTCTTTCCGTCACTCGTTCCTGCTTTTTTGGCCAAATCACGTATTGACATTGATTTGTTCTTCATGATAAGAGATACCACAAACGAGGTGTCTTTAGAAAATCTAGTGGTGTCTTGCTTATAAAAACTACTGTAACGTACTATTTTCGTTCATACAAACATCAATTCCATCGATAGACAAGCTTTAAAAACCTGCTAAGCTGTGGGTCCTTCTCAGCAAAAAAAAAATGTTTGAAAAGTTGTTTAGTGCCATGCAATATTCTGTATTCGTCCTCTCCTGAACATTCCCATGCGAATGCGAATGAGGTCTGACTCATACATATTATCTGTGTAATGTCTTGTCCAAACTGCATTATGACAAATGTGCACGTGCAGTTTGAAAAGCATTAGTCATCGCCAAGCCATAAGTATGATTGCGTGTGGTTGGCTGGAAACATTATTAAAAAAGACAGTGAAAGTGTTGCAAATGACTGATCTTTATTGATAATCTTGTTGATTTCTTGAAAGAAATGAAATTTATTTGAATACAAGCATTCGTTTTATGACTATAAGGTGCGCAAGGTTCGCAAGTTCTCGCTGTTCGTTAGTGGCACTAACAGGAACATTTTTAGAGACATATCTAAAACGTCATGAATCCAGGTTAGACATATGGTAAACAAACCGCTTTGACACATTTGTGATTTTGTTTTTGCATCATATACTTCTGGTCGTGTGAAAATGTCTAATTTTGTACCAAACAATCGTCTTTATATTATATTCTTAGAATATTATGCTATTAATATTATACTGTTATATTATTAAGAAATGCTCAAAATATGGCACTTATTTTGTAACACTGCAAGAGTGACGGAGAGGGATTTCAACGAATATCTATGCTAGAGCGACGTAATTGAAAAAGAATGTCATACAGGCTTTAATTTCCTACAGATTGGCGTCAACGAGCACCGTTGACGCACCGCGTTCTGGACGCCCAACTGAGGTCACTACAACAGAGAACGTCGTTCAAATCCATGATATAGTATTGGAGGATCCAAAAGTGAAATGAGAGAGCTAGCTAAGGCTTAAGGCATTTCAATGGTTCGAGTTGGCAACATCATGCATTCCGTTTTGGGTATGAATCAGCTCTGCGCGCGATGGGTGTCGCGTTTGCTTACAATGGATCAAAAACGCATTCGTGTAACAACCTCTCAGGAGAATTTGAGCAAGTTTACTCGCAATGCGCAGGAGTTTGTGCTCCTATTCATAACCATAGCTGAAACATGGATCCATTACTACACACCGGAGTCATCGCAGCTAGCAAAACAGTGGGTTTCGCCGGGCGAAAGTGCTCCGAAGCTCCCGAAAACGCAACAATCGGCGGGAAAGGTTATGGCCTCCGTGTTTTGGAATGCGAAGGTGTAATATTCATCGAACTGTCTTGAAAAAGGTACCATAACAGGCGCATACTAGGCAGCGTTATTGGCTCGGTTGAAGGATGAAGTCCAGAAAAAAACGGCCGCATTTGCAGAGAAAAAGTGTGCTCTATCATCACGACAATGCGTCTGCTCATTCATCCTCAATTGCTCAAGCAAAATTGAATGAAATTCGGTATCGTTTGTATCCACCATTATCCACCGTATTCGCCAGACTTGGCCCCCAGTGACTTCTATTTGTTCCCAAAACTGAAGAGATGGCTCACTGGTAAGCAATTTTACTCAACTGATGAGCTCATAGCTGAAACCGATGGCTATTTTGAAGGAATTACGAAGGAATACAATTCGGATGAGATAAAAAAAAATAGAAAATCGCTGGACTCGCTGTATCGACCTAAAAGGAGGGTATGTTGAGATATAAAACCGAATTTGGCAAAACAAATGTTTTTGTGTTTCATATTAAAGGGACCTTTCAGACAACCTAGTACTTGAGTTTTCTTACGGTTTTCATTTTAATTGAATTCACGGTAGTGTCAGTATTAGGGTAACCGTCATTCGAGATAATGGGATTCGGGGAATAGGATATTTTGAAACATGTTTTTTTTATATCAAAATCATTGTTGAAGATGTTTCTATAAGTTGTAACGGAAATAAAATGTTGTAACGGAAATATGTCGCAGTAGAGCTTTATCCTAACTTCAGCTATTAGACTACTAGTAGACGAATTCGTGTAGCTGGGCTCATTGGTGACCGCCAATACCGACACCAGTAGAGAGATACAAAGGCGCATTACGGCTGGCAATCGTGCCTATTTTGAACTCCGAAGGACGCTAACATCGAACAAAGTTCGCCGAACTACAAAGTTGACCATCTACCAGACATTAATTAGTTCTCTATGACCATGAAACATGGAAATTGCTACGGGGGAGGGTTGGAGGTGTCTTTGAACGGAAGGTGCTACGTATGATCTACGGTGGAGTGCAGATGGAAGACGGAACGTGGAGGAGGCGAATGAACCACGAATTGCATCGGTTGCTGGGATATCCTCCCATCGTATATATCGCTAAAATCGAATACGATGGGCTGGGCATTTCATATGAATATCGGACGACAGCCCTGTTAAAATGGTTCCCGAAGACGAACAGACGGGTACAAGAAGAAGAGGCGTGCAACGAGCAAGGTTGATCGATGAAGTAGAAAGCGACTAGTGGACTCTCCACAGACAGCGAGCCTGGCGAGTAACAGCCATGGACCGATTACAATGAAGACAACTGCTGTGTACAGCAGAGGCCACACCTGGTAAGGTAAAAAAGCTATTAATTTGCAGTGTCCATTACTCGGTTGATAAAATGAAAAGATCAATTTGGATCAAATATAACCGTATTGTACCAAGGCCCGTGTAGCACCGTTAGCCGTTTTCGTAACATTTATTTTCATCATTTGTTAACTTTAATACGGTGCTTTTATCAAATGTTTCAAAGCTTATTGTCGGGTCTCATTTTTAGAATGTGATTAGAATCAACGGCTTGTTATCTCCGGAAAATCTGATTAATAGGCGACGATAAAAATTAGTTCGGTTGAATAAAGACTGAACTGGAAATAAAACGAGCCAGACACAAAAACTCTGTTCAAGTTTGTTTCTTTCCAAACTTTTGGGGAATAAAGTACACTCTGGTTATGTTTCAACAACATTATTTAATTGAACCTCTACTCCATATCCAAATGACCGTACTTTTGCCTTGCTTATTAGATTTTGGCCATGTTGTGGGGATGTTTCTACAGTTTCAACCAATCTTTCTTCACATTCAGGACATTTTTATAACATTTTAGGGGTTTTGCGATGCCCTGCCTTTAATGTTGGCCAATATTTGTCGATATGGTGAAATTCTGACGTGTCAGAAGGGTTAACCCCGGTAGGTTAATAATAATACTGGTACAAAGGTTTTTATTTTGACTCTGAAGGGCTTACTCGTTTTACTAACATGCGTTTCCTGCCGCGTGGGTCTGATGCTCTTCATTGCACGGGAAATGCCTAAATGATGAATTCCTATTTCTTTTTAATAGTTGTAGTAAAACTATATTGAGCGTAGAAAAACTATGCGATGAACATATAATAGGAAACATCCTGAACTTATAATGTTATATTAATCGTTTAAGATTACGTTGGTAACGGCGTACGGATTTCGGTTTCGCACAGTAAAGAAATGGTTTGTACAAAAACAATAATTGTGACATTCTTTTCCTTACCGAAAACGCAGGACAAACGATTGAACTTTCGTTACAGTGCATGTCAGCTGATTTATTTTATTTCAGGTCGTTGTATAAAGTTTGAGTAAAACATACTATTTATCATTCATGACTCAACATCTCACAATTAATTATGATTAGGTTATGAACTACCCACGCAAAAAATGACATAGCCAAATTAAATTTCTGTTCACTGTCTTGTAATCGAAAGTGTGGCATCTTCGATGTGAATTGCTCAGAAATCCTAAAAATCCAGAACAAACAATGATCAGCATAACAACAACATTGAGTATCTAAAAATAGACACCCTTCGCCTAGCATACAAGTGAAATGGTCTGATTTCGATGCCCAGAGTCTGGTTCTGTTTGAGCGGAAACAGAATACATTGCACCTTGGAAGTGTACGGTTAAACTTCGTCGTCGGCAGCTACACATTATTTGAGGATTATTCCGAAGAGTTCCATAAGGCGTTTATTTTTTGTTGATTTCATTTTCAGCATATTGAAAAATTGGTGTTGTTCAGCACGTGCCTGATGCACTTGAAGTAGGAAACTCGAAAGAAAGCTATTCCGGATGAGTGTACCTAGAACGTGCGACACTGTAATGGCGTATTTCTCTCACATTCTTCTATTTTAACTTTCCGACATATCAATTACAAATAAACGAAACAGATGGTTGGGCATGAGCTATTGTCATATAAGCTACATACCTACTGGCGATTCAATTCTACATTTGCCTTTTGCTTTTGTTTATTACCTTCTTTCGGTGTTTGCTGCACATCTGCAGAGTGCATTTACAAAATCTTACTATATTTATTTCAACCTACAGTAGGGTAAGAGGGGTCCCAAAATTTATAATGAGTACAGTCACGCTGTTCTCAGAAAGAAGGCAGCTTCGATTGCAGGTTTTAGTCAAGGAAATGATTTTTATTGGCAAATTTCACGACTTTGGTGGGAATATAGATTATCATTATTCCATCTATTTGATTCAATTACATTTCAATTATGTTATTTATAATAAAACGCATTCAAAATTTTCCATCAAATGGTGAGAATGCTTCATTGAATTTCCTTTATTCACTTATGTTGACTTTTACTTTGTTAAATTTGACAAAAGGCTCTGAAGGGTTTCTTCTTTAAATTTGGTTTGTTTATGTTTATTTTCAGAAATCATCTGATTCACTGGCACTATTAAAAATCTAGAAAATCATCTCAGGTATTTTTTTTCAAAATCTTCATGGATTTTTCGCAAGAACAACACTAATCTCTGCCTAAAAATTACTTGGAGTTGTCATCTTCCCACATTTTACTTGAAGTTTAATTGCAAATACTATTAAGAGCCAGTTTGCGAAAAACCCTCTTTCTAAAGAAGTTTGTTCCGAATTTCTCAAATTGAGGTTTGTTTGTCTATGTAAGAACATAAGTTTCGCAACGTTTGAAATGTTATAATGAAGCAAATGTAATTTCCTCTACTTGAGCCTCGAAAAATTATATTTATAATTTTCAAAAACTTCAGCAACTCCAGATAAAATTGATGGTATTTGCTCAAGTTTCGCCAACTTCCAAAGTAGTATTATGATAGCAATGATGCTACATAGCTATTCTTTAACTAAAACTAGTAGTTGCAACGTTTAATGAAATATCTATTGAAGTCTGATTTTTTTTTAATTGTTTATTATTGTATTACAAAAGCTTCTCTTATTTTTGTTATCAGCTCTCTAAATGAGTTTTTATTTAAAAAAAAAAACCTCCCCCCTCTTCCTTTTCTGGGATACAGTATGTAACCAAATATTATTTACCATAATGTGCCCAATGCATCCTCAATCATAACATTCCAAATCTTGAGGATGCTCTCTTGAATAGCACACGCGACCAAACAATACGCGATCACAGTCAGGCCCGAAAATAAAATACCATGCGAGTGCATTTTTTTGTTATCGAAGCATAACAACGCATGAAGCTTAAACACTGAACCGTTTGTGCAACTACGTTCAGCAGACTGCTATCTTGAACTTTTTTTTAAACTCACAAAAGCTTTCAAGACAGTATAAAACCGGCAGACGTGCATAATCTAAACACCAAAGTAACGGAACCAAAAATGTATTTACATAATTCCATGACATAAATGTTGTTAAAAAGCTTTTAGAACTTCTTGACTCAATTCAATTCAGTTCAATATGTGCGAATACACTTTGAAAATGTGTTAAAAAAAATTAAAAT
The DNA here is from genome assembly GCA_034211315.2 of Aedes japonicus. Taxonomy (NCBI): domain Eukaryota; kingdom Metazoa; phylum Arthropoda; class Insecta; order Diptera; family Culicidae; genus Aedes; species Aedes japonicus. Next base: position 91,624 of record JASCZW010005482.1, on the reverse strand, counting down.
ACAAGATATTCTTTTCTGAGTAAATTCTTATTTGACGCCCCACCCCCCTCACCCCTTTGTGGTGTGTGACGAGCTTTAGACGTTTCTCAAAAGAATCGCACGCGGCACGCATCTTTTCCATCGGCATCTCGTCGAAAATCTTGGAAATGGGCTTCTTAAATTGGTCCATAGTGCTCACTTTATGTTCGCTCTGATTGGCCAGCATGTACGACCATACATACAAATCCAGGGAATTAAGGGAGGCCCGGGGAGCTGGGAGGCCACAAAGTCTTACGTAGAAAATCAGTCGAATTCTGCCGACACTACGCGTGGACGATATTCGCCATGTTGGCCGTTGCGCCGTCCTGTTCAAAGACGTAATGATCCTTCCCGTTGAGGTTCCGAAGTGCCGGAGCCACAACCTTCTCCAGAAACTTGGTCTTTTAGAACACGGCGTTGATTTTCAAGTTTTCCTCGATAAACACCAGTGAAAGCTAGGCGCCCACAGCCGATCATTTTGAACATTGTGCGGTTGTTGCAAGTCGTAGAAATTCTCATCAGAAAACACAAACTCCTGACCTGCGTGCAGCGAAAGTATCAGTTTGAACCTGTCCATCCTCTTCTTCGTTGTAGCCTCCGTTACCCCGTGAACATTGCGTTTCTTGTGCGGCTTGTATCCCAGGTGCTTCATCATGATGGTGTGGACAGTCCCGGTCGATACATCCAGGTCAGCAGTGGTCTCCCGGATCGAGCGATTGATTTTTCGACGAACCCGCTCCCTCACCACCTTGATGGCTGCTGGCGCCCTTGCCTAACGCGGCCGCCCAGATTTCGCACGGTCCTTGACCGAGCCCGTTTCCAGGTACCGACGGATGGTGGTATAAGTGAATTCCGCTTCACTCCGTGGGTTTTCAACAGCCCAAATATGTCGCCGGGTCGCTCACTTCTCGCAATCAACTTTACTACGACGTCGCGGTATTCCTTCACCGTGCGCGGTAAACAAACAACAAATGACAGCAAGTCGACACTGTGCTCGTGCCCATCTACACAACGATGAAAAGTCATATTCGTACTCATCGAACACCTTGTAGATGTTCGGGGCATAATCCAAGCTTTATTGAACCTTTAAAACTCCCAAATCTTGATTCCAGGATAGTTTGAAGTAACCTGAAGAGCATAAGATATCTTATTGCAAAAATTATAAGATACACAAAGCATGTAAAGTGTGGAATACGTTGGGAACGTACGTATCAAACCACATTGATTAAATATGGCATTAACCTCTTAATTCTCAAAGCATTTTGGATGATGACTTTAGAATTTTAAAAAGATGTTTAATGGTCATTGAAGACACATAGTAATACAAAACATTTCAAATTAATCAGAATGGACCAACTCCATAAATAGCACAATCTCACTACAGGTATACCTCGACCTCGATATAAAGTAACTTTATTTTCTGGCTATTTTCATCGATTTCTCGCAAACCACATCTCATTCAAGAAAAAAAAAGTATGACCATTGGATAGATGAGACAATTTTAAATCTATTGATTGCAATGCTTTGTATGAATGAACGCTCGTTCGTGAGAAATGTACGTTAGAAGTTTAAAAATAAATTTCCTATCAAGGTATGCCTGTATTAGATTCATGTCAAAAAAAAGGGAGTCCACAGTTAAACTGCATCACTTTGAACTCGTCCTCAAAAACAAGTCTCTCAACTGATTGTCATAAAATATTCAGGGAATAAAGTACAACGTATAATATTGGTTTAGGTATTTTTATTTCACTATATTTCTTTACCAAATTCAAAAGTCATAACTTTCTTCTTAATACCACGCATAAGATTTGGTACAACGCTTGAACGTTTCCTATTCTGTAGTGACAACTTTAGGATGCTTACAAAGTTCGTGCTTCATTATAGCCCAATATTTTTCAATTGGCCGCAACTCTGGAGCGTTTGGGGGATTAAGATCCTTCGGCACGAAATTTACACCATTCGTCTTGTACCACTCCAGAACATCCTTGGAGTAGTGACAAGAGGTTAGGTTCAGCCAAAAAAATGTAGGAACGTTGTGTGTTTTGAAAAACGGAAGCAGTCATTTTTTCATGCATTCCTTCATGTATACTTGACCATTTACAGTTGAAGTTGTCACGAAAGGCTTGCTCCGTTTACCACACGACACGGAAACCGGCTGCACGACACTTTTGGTCAAGTGCAGCTTTTTCGAGACATCCCGAACGGAACAGTTGGGTTTGCGTTTAAAGGCAGCAACCACTCGCTTGTGCTCCTTCATACAGTACGGAACACTTTTTCTACGACTCACCTTCTTTCGATCGACAGTTAAACGTTCCCCGAAACGTTTTATGACATGAGACACTTTAGACTTATGAATTTTCAACACCTTTCCGATGGCTCGGTGCGAAAGAAGTGGGTTGTCGAGGTGCGTGCGCAAAATGTTCTCGCGCACTTACTGTTCCTTTGACTACGACACATTTCACAATGAAACTTACGAAGTGTAAACAATACACGCTGAGGTCATTTCACCCAAAGTTTCGCTGGAGTCAACCAAAAGGGCAAATTTTACAGCTTATTGAAAGTGATGCAATTTAACTGTGGACACCCTTTAATACAAATTTTGCGTGAATTTTGCTAGGTGTACGTAGTCGGAATTCATTTTCGTTCCGAGCAAACAGTAATTCTACCAGACAAAACGCGATAACCGATAACTTTAAAACTTTAATAAAATATAAAAAAAAACATCTAGTAATTGTAGCTCGAAAACATGATCGAAAATGTACATTCATTTTGCTACAGCGCCTAATAAATCTTCCCAACTATATTATCAACCCACCATAATTCACTAATTTAAAAGATTAGCTACTTGGTGCTTTACAGCTTCAAGACCCTCGTAAGCTTAGGTTATGAGCTGCAATAGATTTTTGTTGCAGTTTTGTAAAATGTTACTGCTTTTATTTATTTATTATCCTGTGTAAAACAATACTGCATCACAGTCAGTGAAGACGGACTAACAACATACCTACCAAAAAACATACAAATGAATGAGACTTGGCACCGCAAACGCGTTTCCAGTAAACGGTTCGAATGCAACTACACTTTTATGTCTGGTTATAAACATCCGCACTTGATTTGTGAATCTTATCTTCGTTCCAACATCTGATAAACAATCCAGCCAGATGCGTTGCATATTGTAAACAATTGCAGCGCACTTGATCTGTACATGTGTTGTAAGCTTGGAATATTACATAGAATAGGTATACATCACATATTTTGCAACCCCGTACTAACATTCTTCTTTCAACCATATATTCTAGGAAGTGTGTATCTGTAAAACATATGTAGAATGTTTTAATCATTGGCACGTGCTTCAGATATTTCAACATAGCAATAAAAACGTAGGAAAAACCATCGTTATGGGTTTCCGCTGAACGATGAAGCCTCTGTCCGGCCATTCAAACATTGTATGTACATATACCTCAGATAAACCCCAACTCTTCTGTCAAGTGTAACGAATATACAGATGAACGAAATGCCTCGTTCAAGCGAATTTTGAACAGAATCTGATGGTTTCACCGCTGAAGCTCATTGCCACCGGATTAACCAGAAAGCTATACTTTGTGTTTGTCAAAATCGATTTCGTACGAGTAAAATAAAGTGTCAAAATGGTGACATTTGACCACGGGAATTCCAGAAAATAGAAAATAAAAATAGAGTCCTTACTGAAATTCCTGTTGCTCAGAATTAAGAAATGTTCAAATCCTATTAAATGGGTTTCCATCAAGAAAAGCAAAGCACATTTTCGTATCAAGGTAGATTTTGAAAATTGGAGAAAATCGTGAATATGGTCGGGCAAATTCTAGCGAGTGCGCGCTGCGCCACTGAATATATCTTAATGGCAATTCGCAGTCGTTCGTGTGCCAGTGAGACGCCGGGATCACTTGAAATTGAGCAATTAATTAGATTTCAAAACAGTAATTATAAAAGAAACCTATCGGCTCAAGTTGATTTGTTCGTCTATTTTGAGTTGTTTCGCACCACCGCGCCGTGCTATCACAGCTTGGATGGCATAGTGGGGATGTGTATACAAACAGCGTCGTCCATCACCGTCATCGTAGCCTGGTCCACCTAACTGAGCATCTTGTTCAGGAGAACCATCAAACATCTCCTATGAGCTCATTCGCCGTCATTTGGCAGCATGCGTGCGGCGGATGATGGCCATGTCTCGATCCAACCCCAAGTACAAATGATTCGTCATCCGGAGTAAAATTAGAGTACGATGATTCAATCGCTTCAAAATACCAGGATGATTTTCTTTACCCTGCCAGTCTTCCGAGATGTTAGTTTTGCGCAATGGACGCGCTGTCACAAGGTGTGCTAGCAACACCAACGGGAAGGCGTTTGTGATTGATGCAAAAATATAGCTAATTAACCGTTGAACTTTTGGCGAAAGATCAAATAGAATTACCACCGCACAAATGCCGCTCAAGGAACTAAAATCGTTTGAGATATTCTTAAAATTTTCAAGAGCTCAATAATTTAAGCTGATTTTAAAATGGAAACAAAATTCGTGATCCAACGATTAGCTTCGTTTTTTAATGTTGGTAAATATTGAACGATTTTCTCAAAATTCACTCCACACTATTACATTCATTACCAGTGAAAAAGAAAACTAAAAACTTGATAGTCGATGTACATATGAAACAATTGGGGATTTGTTTATAAAATGGAACAGCTGTTCGCTTCAATTAGCCAAACAATCAAGATGGTTCGGTCGATGCCGATTGCACGTTGCGTATTGTGTGAATGTCAAGCAACGTCCCGACATTCTTGCCATAATTGATGAAAACGAACGCGAGTGGGTGGAAGCTGGGCAATTTCTGAAACATGGCTCAATATGGTGGCACCCCGTTCTATATACATACTAATGTATCTATACTTTTGACCTTCTCACTGCTATCGAACTCCGTTGATAATCTGTGTGGATCAAAAAAGGAAAATCGGTGATGCAATCCAAAGAGCGCCGATCGGCATTTCGGTATTGGGGGCGCTGTCAATAGCACTTCTATAAAAGCTGCTCAAACTTGATCAAGTATGCAAGAACGGGGGCGTTTGCACGCATCCATTATTGTGACTGTTTACGCCTGTTCGAATTAGAAATTCCAGCAAATGCTGTAGGTAGAACTTCAAATAATATATTATCCAACCGTGTAGACAGATCACCGGAAGATATAATTTTTTTTTATTTTGACTGTTGTGGCTGTTCAATGAAATACTGTTTTATGATTGTCTCATAGCATTTTTGTTAGTGTAAAGTCAAAAAGATTACAAATCACAGATAAAAAGAAATATTGATTTTTCTGCGTTATCTAATGCACATAAAGGGAACGCTAGATATGCCAGAAAAAGATAGGATATTTCATGTAAATTTAAGCCAAATAACGCCTGAATCTAGCCTGTTGCATGAACTATTGCATACATTGTTGTATGGTGCATGAATGTTTGCTAACAATTTCGTTGTTTACGCCTCCTTTGGCTTGAAATTAAACGAAGGGAAATTTTACGCGGCGCTTAAAATTCATTATATTTTTCTGTGATGTTACTGCTTCTCTTGGTATATAATATAACTTCATCAAGTTATCAAATAAACAGATTCTTCTATCATTGTTAAGAATGTACTCTATCAGAAAGCATAAAAAGCCTACAAAAATCTCGAAATAATGTTATTAAATTGATTAAAAATTCATATAAACAAATTAATTGGATCAATTTAAATAAATTCATGATAAACAATATGCTTCTCCATTAACGGTTGAATCGAAAGGTGTTTCTTCCGTTTGTAGCAGGTGAACAGCAGTTTAACAGGTGTTTATGTTCAGTCAAACTTCAGGGAGATCTTTTCGATCAAAAATGTATTTTTTGTCTCTAAATTGATACGTGTTGAATCACTAATATCCCTTTACACTAAGAGTCATTTCGTCTTCTATAAAGAAAACTAACATTGAATATTCTGCATTAAATGATGATAATTTATAAAAGAAAACAGATTAAATAACATTCAAAGAACACCCAAGGTAAAGATAACACATGTTTTAGTACTTTGTAGTGTACGACAGGACAGTAGATTTACGGGACAAGCTTAGCATTTTGCTACCAAAAATAGTTGCCTAGGCATGTTTAGAACCCTTGTGGAAAGAGCGACTATGGTAGAGGGCCAGAACCAGCGCTGGTAATTCCAACGGCCGTCATGCGACAATGCAAAACTGGCCATCTCACTACACTCAACCAAATTATCTTATGAATTTCATAAGGTTCAACACATGAACGATGCTTTGGAATTTCATAAGGCTGAGTTATGAATGGATTTTGTTTCACATGACGTCGTTCTTGCATGCCTTTAAACTTTCCTGATTACTAGTGTTGAAATATAGTAGTAGGCAAGTCTCACTGTACCCACTATACTCAATCCTGGATTCAAGGTTCGAATCCAGGATGCTTTATATTTTTCAACATATATTCAACATCACTATTTTTCATAAGATAAATTTATGAAATTCATACTGATTTCTTATAGCAAACGATCATCTTATGAATATCGAAAGTTTATTTCGCTGAGTGTACAACGAGAAAAAACGAACAAACATTACTACAGCAGCCATCATTTAGTTATGATTTTTTTTCACACAGGTTTTTTGACTACAAATTGTCTAGTTAGTCTGTACGAAATTAGCCAAGCAATCATGTCTAATCGATAGGGTGAAAAATGATTTTTAAATTGTAAATTACATTTGGCAGCCCTATTCAACAACAAACAAAGATTGAAGTTTAACTTCTACCCGTTTCGCTGCTATACAGGGTGGCAAAGGTTGTTTATCAGTAAAATAAATGTTCATAAAAAAACCACTATTGGCTCTTTTTTTTGTGACCTTTATGAGAACATTATGAGTCGTTTCTTAACGCATTTTCTTCCTCTGTTGCGTACTTAACTTTTCAAAAAAAAATCGTATATGCCGGGGTTTTGTGTATGGAGATCGCGATTTGTTTTTATCGGGAGGTATATTTTTAGGCTTTTCCCCTCTATATATCAACCACCTACAAAACACACACTGTTTGTGTCAGTCGTCACCTGTATGTGTAGGCACATGTTTTCCAAACAAATTTTGAATCGCACACAAAAAAACATAATCAAACGAAAATTCAACTTCTGGTCGACACGTTCACAAAAATGCTAGAAAAAATTATAATTGGTTTATGACTAGATGACCAAATACATTATGCGTGTTCTAGATTAGTCTCAAATCTTGTTGGATTCTGTTCCATTCATTCTGAACAAGTCAATTTGTCGGGTGATGCGCACGTCATACGGCATTCCTAGGTGCCGGAAAAATATGAATGAACTAAAATAAGTTTCTCAAGACTAGCATAAAGCGAAAATGGGTTAAACGCTTCGCAACTGGCACGCACCGTTTATTGTCCCTAATATTGATCAAGAGTTTCTTGAACGGTTCAAGAATGCCAACCCAATCTTGTGAAGATATGAAATGGGGAAAATTTTGGCTACATCACTCCTGTGTTGCTTTCAAATCATTAGAAGGGGCACAATCCTCGCAGCAAAAAATAATGAATTTTATCAGGCGCGTAAAATTTCGCTTCGTTTAATTCCAAGCCAAAAGAGGCGTAAACAACGAAATTGTTTGCAATCTTTCATACGCCATACAACAATGTCTGCAATCTTTCATTCAACAGGTTAGATGCAGCCGTTATCTGGCTTAAATTTACAATTTACGCGTTTCACCACCAATCTTTTCTTAATCGTTGGTTAAGGACCATGTCTTCAGTGGATTTTGTAGATACCCGCCTCGTTATATCTTTTTATGGTGCAGATTAAAAATCTCTCGTTCATACCGATGTGTTTAAGCCGTCTCAAGATCTCTTCAAATATAAATCAACTACCAGCTCTCACATAGCGGCCATGTTTATAGCGAAACCAAAACAAATCACATCCGTCAAATGTCCGATGATAATACTTACATTGAAAGACTTGCACATATCGGTAAACAAAACTGTACAAGAAAGATTTCTTCAGCAGGTAAGAAACTGATGGTGTATTTTAAATCTTCAAAATGAGAGTAATTAATTCAATCAAGATTAGATTCGTATCATTCAATTGGAAAATTTGGGAGTTTTAGACCTTCTTCACAACAACTGCTAAAAACAGTCACCCTTGATTAAACCGTTCAGTATCCTATATTCTTTCAGACATGGTCATTAGTAATCTACATACACTCCAGATAAACCAACTGTACACTCAGTTATATACTCTAGAATCTAAGGGAGGCGATTGTAAGTTATTAATAGCTCCCATATGCGCTCGCTTTCGAATACCGATTCGCTGACAGATTATGAGGAAATCACTTGCCTTCGTCTGTCGTTCCAAATGGACAGTGAAGCCTTAAGCGACTGACTAGCTGGACGCACAATCATTAACAGACATCTTGGAAAGGCTCGGTAAATACGTAGATGAATTAATTGCGCATTCTGAACATTCCACTTGTCAGAAATGTGTAATGGAAAAAATGTATAGCAAAATATAAATATAAATTCCCTTTTCACTGACCCACTCACTAACCGGCACTTTCCGTACAGCATTAATCCGCCTCCACCGTTCCTTAGCAACTAACAATTCTTAGCAACTAACTATAGAGCTTAAGTAGCGTAAAGTTATTCATTGAAAAAGAAACATGGCGTACTGCTGCACCGGAGACACATTTCGTTGGAATTTTTACACATGTTCCGACAGCAGAATGCATTCCATTAATTGCTGTAAACTATCAGCATCTTGTCTATTGATAAGTAGGGTAACGGGATGTAATGTCAGCCTAGTTCCTTCGTTCGGCATATGCACAAAATGCGTCATAATTTCTGCGACAAAATTATGTTGGTATCATGATAATCGATTTATTATGAAATAGTTTAGATTGCATTCATCAATTTATAGTTATACGCTTGTGTGAGATATTTTATTTCCTTAACTATTGAGACACCTCGAATTTACTGGTTTAACTGAATAGTATATCTTCACGATTTTCAAATGATTCAAATTTGTCTCAATTGAACCGATACACCAAGTAATGCATTCTTGATATACAGTGAATTGTTACATGTTATATATTAACTATTCACATAGGACTATGGTCAACTATAACCTAATGTCCCAGGTAACCAATACAGTTCCAAAGCGGCTTTACGGCAGCCTATCAAGCATTTAAGTCGCCTAAAATGCAACATAAATGCCACTTTTGGCCCAATATACGGCTGCTTTACTGCAATGCTATGATAATGCTTAATTAATGCTATTTTGCATTCGAAATGCTTATTACAGGCTACAGGCATTTAAATAACATTTGAAATGCAGCTTTACAACAGATAGCTGATGCAATGCTGATATAATGCTTGTAGCATCCGAAATGCAGATTTAGGGTTGATTTACTGCATATGCTAATGCTTATTGGTTACCTGGGGTATTCATCACATAGTAAAATTTTTGTATTGGCGAAATTTCAAATGGAAATATATGCGTATTTGATTGTATATTGTTCAACTGGTTTACTGCCGTTATAAGCATAACTGTCCCATGTTCTAATTGTTCCATGTCCCATGCATAATGGTCCCATGGATTCCCTATATACATGGGACAGTTGCTGCTTATAACGGCAGCTTATTCAACCAAAACCTAAGCAACCATATAGTAGGAATTCTAATGTTTTGAATATAGAATGATCGATAGATCAAATGTGAAAATAATTAAGTTGTTTTAAAGTTGTTATAAAATTATTCGTTCAATGAAATTCTTTGTTCAGTAGAGCGAATATAGCCTAAAATGAAAGGAAATAATAAAACTAAACAGTATCAACATTACAAACGTAAAAATTTGCCTTAGTCTTCCATTCTTTGCCCATCCGTGCCGAAAAGGCAAATTTATCTTTGATCTCAACGTTATCGATTTAATCTAACGTTCAGTACGATACTTCAGGTAAGAGTGTACCTTCTCCTTTATGAAACACAAAATATGCGCCCCGAAGAATTCATTTTTTGTTGTTGTTGATTTGATAGGCCAAACGAAATCAGTAGGCCATGTTTGTAAATAAGCAGATTGCGTCGAACTTTTATTGAAATTTCAAAACTTTGGTACTTCACAATTAATACATTTGTGTACAATTTGGTACAAAGAGACAAAGTGTGCTGATTAGGCCAAGAACCGGCTCCAAAAGCCTAGTGTTAAACAGTGTAGTAATTATAATTGTTCACCCGAACCAAGAAAGAAAAAAATTAGGACCTGATTTAAAATCGATTCATTGGGGTGGAGTTGCATCAAAATTTTGAACCAAGCTACTAGCTCTGACACACACAAAAAACATGTTGTGCAGCAATACATGATATCAATTACCCTAAACACATCTATGTATTAAAACTTTATATGGAGTATAGGTCAAGTCTCAGATTTTCAAGCTAAAATTTTACCGAAATCCGGTAAAATTTTAACAGACATCTGTAAAATTTCACCGAAATCCGTAAAAAAGGATTACCGAACGTTCAGCTGTTGAGAATTCGGTAAAACTTTACAGATATCTGTAAAAAATCTAAGTGTAGTCCTTGTATTCCATATACGTTCGAGAATGTGAGTAGTTGAATTGAAAAGAATCTTCATTTTTGCTCTTGTGACTATACAACTAATTCCTCGAGTCATATCTTTCAGATATCCGACATAAACAGGCTCCACTAGTTTTCAGAAAAACACAGACACAAAAATGGTCGTAAAAAATTTGTGAGATTTTTGTCAAATGTTCAGGGAACATATTACAACATTATGTTTAAGTTTCTACTTCATTGGTTTATCAAACCATGATCAAATTCACGGATTTTGCCCTTGACAAAATTAATAAGGTTTTGGATAATATTGGGGCCAACTTCTTTTGATATTTTTACCCACTGTTCCTTTAAATTTAGGTCTTCATGATGGTTCAAAACTTCTCAATCGGATACAGTTCCGGCGAGTCCAAGAGCAAAGTTGAACAAGATTGATGCTAAATCCGGTAAAATATCGTCTCCCCTCCGTGAGATCACACGAGGGCAACACGTGCTTCTGGTGACACTTGTCTCTGTAGATTTGCCCATTCATGGTATCCGTCGTTATGTATGGCTGGCTCATCTCTCCACATCCACAGATGCCCTGCTGAACGAAGAACTGTTTGGTGAATTTGTACACCTTCTTCTTGCTTATCTCATCAGGAACGGCCAACAGTGATGTGGCCTCCCTAGTAGCAGATTTTTTGCCATTCAGTTGAGAAAACATAAATATGACTTGCTAAGTCATAATCAAGTTACTACAACTAACTATGATCGTAGTGTGCTACTTGGGCTACAATCCTGCCTCTGCAATTACTTTGTCCATCAGTTTTGTCAGCCACTCTCGGTACAGCATCCTGCCGAGGGTTTTGCCTGCCGTGTTTTGTTTATCGTTCCGGTTTGGTGCCTTCCTGACCTTGTAGATATGAGGCCCTGCACGTTTCATTATTGTTTCGATTACCAGATGGAAACCTCCGCATTCTTCGCAACATCGTGGATCGACAGGTTCGGTCGACATTTGAAAAGATTCAACAACTTTCTTGCCTTCACCAGATCAGCTGTCTAATGGTTTCTGTCATAGGCTGACCGCCGCTGGGTCGTCTGGATTATGGTCGAATTATGGAATCCGAAGCGTTTTCCGAACTATCTGTGGGACGCTGTGGGCTTTTATACGACGTTAATGCTTAAAGTCATAAGCTAATCAGTGTGTCTCGAGTACAGTTTTCTGAAGACCTAATCAAAAGGCACTTGAAGAAGATGATTGAATTTAATTTTTAAATAAACCAAGAAATATTTTAGATTTCCAGAAAATATCTCAAAACTTAATAAATGGATTCCTCAGCATTAAAAACAAAATGTCGATTAATTAAATCTGAAGCAATTCTACTTGGTTCAACTACAGTCACCGCCAAAATAAAGTGCCCACTTTTCTCATGAACACGCTTCATCTCTGAAGTCATTGAAAAACTCATGTCGTATTCATATATTTTTCTAAGCATGATAATATTATGTGTATTTTTGCAATGGATAATACACATTTTTGCAAAATTATTTTTTGAAGCATACGTGGTGTAAATTTGGTGTGTCATAATAAAGTGCTGAATTGAAAATATATTATGTGTATGAAATTTTTAAATCCAAACGCCCCTCGTATTCAATTTTTTGGCGTTTCCAAGTGTTTGTTGATCTTCTTACGGATTTCAGTTGTCGGTCAGAAAGATTCAGTGCGAGTTATCTAAATAACCATGGATAATACGGTGGCAAGCAAAAATTCCCTTACAGATCCGAAAATGTGTTATTCGTGACATCGAGAAAGGTGAATCGCATCGCAAGATTGGTGAAAAGTATGGATACAGCAAAGCAGCGGTTACCAAACTTTTCGCAAAGTACAAAACGTATGGTTCAGTAGCTGATCGCCCAGGAAGGGGAAGGAAACGTAGAACAGATGGCCGAATAGATGCGAGGATCATTCGAGAAATTAAGAAAAATCCGAAGGTTACCCTCAGGGAGATCAAGGAAGTGATTCAACAACCGATCTCCGACAGTACTCTACGCAGAAGGATCGCTGAACACGGTATGAAGAGCAGGTTTTGTAAGAAGTTGCCTTTTATTAGCAAAGTCAACAAAGCGAAACGACTCAAATTATAAACCTTTAGAATTTTGGAAGACTGTTTTGTGGATTGATAAGTCCAAATTCGAGTTGTTCAACAGCAAAAAACGAGCTCGTGTATGGCGTAGACCTGGAGAGACGCTTCATGATCGACATATCCAGGGCACAGTTAAGCATGGTGGAGGTAACGTGATGGTGTGGTGGTGTTTTTCTTGGGCGGGTGTTGGTGCTTTGGTAAAAATCGATGGTATTATGACAGCAGATTCCTACATCGACATATTGCGTGAGATTTTGGAGGTTTCGTTGGTTAAAACTGGGCTGGAAAACAAATTTGTGTTCCAGCAAGATAATGACCCAAAACATACCGCGAAGAAGTCAAAGGCATTCTTCCGTTCCTGCCGTATTAAACCTATGGAATGGCCCCCACAGAGTCCAGATCTGAACCCAATAGAGAATCTGTGGGCCATCTTGGATTCACGAGTTGATAAGACAGGAGTTACCAACAAACATAACTATTTTCAAGCTCTTGAGAACGCCTGGGAAAATCTTGACCCACAATACCTGAAGAATCTGGTGGAGAGTATGCCGAAACGTTTGCAAAAACTGTTAAAGGCCAGGGGAGGACACATCAATTACTGATCACTCAACAGACTGGATCTACAACTTGTTTTTTTTTTAAGAAAATAAGAATTGGGCACTTTATTTTGACATGCATAATTTCTACTATAGTTTGTTCTTTCTTGAAATGTTTTTTTATGTACCAGACAAGAAAATAACATAATAAATATGCCATCAAAACAACAAAACTTAGAATCTTTCACTTATTTTACAGACTGTATATCTTAAAATAGCATAAGCTAAGTAGATGTTCATTATCATCTATGCTGATGTTTGTATCAATATCATTCTGGTGGGGGTTAAGCCAAGCAACATATTTTCCTGTATACAAATATAGCTAAGAGCGTGTTGTGTTACTTTTTTACTTTCCAGCATATTGAAAAACTATGGCAAAGTGGGCGACAATATCGCTCGATATTTTTCTGTCAAAAATGAGGCTGTTGCTTTTGTGGGTCAGAATCATCGAAAAATGTATTTTTGCAAGAGGCAACAAACGACTTTGTTTATACAAAAACCAGGCCAGAACGGATTTTATTATTTCGTTGTTATTCATTATATTGATATGACAAACTAATACAAAATGCAGTGTACTGTAAATTAATGTTTGATCTTTGAGATGCTATGAGTATTGGACGGACATAAATAGGCTGGTCACATTAACATGCAAGTTTATTTTATCAGGGCTAGACAGAGTCAGAATGCGTTCTGCATATGACTTGATGGGGGATGTTCCTATGTTATTCTCATCACTGACAATTTATCCTACTCAAAATCATAGGATTGATGCACGAGTGCAAGGGTTTGTTATTTGTGTCGTTGTTACAAAACAATATTACGAAGACAAACCAAAATATTCACTCTCCAATATCTTCATTCAGCGTAGGATAAATATAATAACATGAGAAATATATGCGAACAGTTACCCTATTAATTAGATTTAATACTATTAGGAATTCAGAACTCAACGCAGCAACTGATGTGTTCGCGCAATAAAGAAGAGGTTTCTAAGAATATAAATGAATCAATCTTGTTTATGTATAGACAATATGAAAATTAGAAAGTGTATACAACAATAGTAATCATTTATGCGGTTACGTAAACGTTTCTCTCAAACCCAACTCTCATTCGTCTGGAGGTCGACTGCTCTCAAAACGCTATGTGTGCTTACTTGTCATCCTCCCATCGTGTATAAAAAAAAAGTCTTTCTTTTCCATCTCCTTGTATGCGTCTTCAATTTCGCGTGACTCTCCCATTCCCTTCAACCGTCATCGTCTGTCACATTCTGGTTCATCTAAACGCAGAGCGCCGGTCGATGCGTTGGAAGTAGTAGATAAAGGTATATGATAAACGAGTTTCAAAGCCAAGCAGACGATGTTTGACCTTGATACAGTTACTAAAATTATGCCCTATCGAAAATCTGAGAGCAGCTTAACGACTTCTACGCACGCATTAAGACGTCGCTTGCGTGAGCTGCATCCATATCCGATTCCCCGTAGAAGATTACAACCGAAATAGCTTAATCTGTATAGCACCATGTCTCTCCAAGTTAGTTGTGGTTGAAGCGAAAACCTTCACCATATCCAATTAATCTATCCAATAAAGTGCGATGTTATGACACCATCAGACAGAATCGCTATTCTCACTTACCGGAAAGGTCAACCGTTTGGCGCCACTATAGCATTGCTGGTCTACGTCTACAGCACCAGCGTATTATTGTAGTTGTTGGTATAGAGTAGGAACTATAAGTAAAATAAAAAATAACGGCGTCATAAAAATGGCAAAGTTTTCTTTAAGAGCAAATTTTTGTTTGTTTGCTTTGATCGATTGAAAAATGAATCTTATTACTTCCGGATACTCCGCTCATGGTTTCATATTTTGGATAGAATACAATCAACCCAAAAAAATAGATGCTTCCAGTGAACGTGTTGAGTTGAAATCACAAATATTTTAATTGTTAACCATAAGAACCCTGATTTTAATACGCACACTTCCAACCACATTATTTAAATCTTGTTTTTTATTCATTTATTGGTTTTTTTTTCAGAAAACCCGAAAGATTGGTCCGACCACGCACTATGGTGGCCAGCGAGAAACATGTGGCTAACGAGAACGAAATCCACACTCGATCAAGTGGGATTGCATGCGGACGCAGTTCTGCACTTCACACCAATGCATAAGACCCTCCGAGTACAGGTAAGCCCCCGTGTGTTGTACCCTGCACTATATACGTTATGAGATCAGCAAGTACCATTGAAGTACTCTCATCATCTAGCTGATGGTCAAGCTGCATGACGTGGGATGATAATTTGCTAGGATTGTTTTGGAGCGCGTGTTTCTCAGAAACCAGAAGCCCACCAAGTTAACAAAACAAATATTCCAAATTAAAAATGGTTCCATAAAACACTGTAGACCTTTCGAGAGTGCTCGCAATACAATGAACGCTAGTAGAAGAAAAGCAAATCTACGAATCGTTCCCATATGGTGTCATTTTTACTCTATGTAAACTCTCAACGAATAAAAAGAACACATTTTTATGATATTACAACACTTTTAGTTGTATTTTTCCCAACAGATACGGACATACTCCTTTAGTATGTTCACAGCACTAAGCTCCTGAACACATTTGATTTCATATATCGTCGACGATTACAGGGTGTGGCATGAAAACATGAATAAAAATATTCTCTTTCTTTTAAATTCCATTTCAACTACCAAGCCATTATTTTAACATTTTCGAGTTCAGTTATCTTGATTAGGCCCTTCCAAGCAAATTTACTTGATGTGTCGTCCTTTATTCTCAATGACATGCTCAAGACGACACGAATTGATGAATTGATACGCGGTAAAATTTCCAACCGATTGATGTAAACATCTTGAAAATCTATCGAACATTAATTAAGTTATAAGCGTTTAATTTGTATCGATAATTCGTGCCGGTCGCTATTTTCAAATTTTTCAATGTTCCAATTTCCTGTGTGAACCAATCAGAGTGTGGCGCAAATATGACTTTTTCGACCAATAGCTTTGAGTGTTTTGACATTCTTTTAATTACTTTTTAATTAGTTTCATCAATTGTAATGAATTAAGTTAGCAAATGGGATTTAGCTTACATGTTCTACCTTTCGAATGAATTCTTATGCAATGAAAATGTCTGTGGTTCAGAAAGGAGATAGTATCGATTCAAAATCTCCAAGCGAGTGTAACGCTGTTTATTTCAAAAATTTTAGAACGGTGCATCTATACAGGAATAGAAAAAAAAGGCGTAAGTCCTACGTCAAAAAATTTGAACAGAAATAAATGAAAAGTTACGCAAGTCACCCCGTTTGCCGGTACTTCGAGACGACATTTATTTTATGAATGAAGCTCATTCTCCATTTGGTCACAACTAGTTGGCGAAGCTCTGAATGAAATTTAAATACGCGTTGGCCACGACCGCCGTTTTGCAACAAGTCGATTTTAGAAATGAAACGACAGTAAACCGTTCGATTCTGAATTAATAAGACGGTTGCGTGTAGGTTGTTGTTTACAACTCGCTTAGGTGGTTTGCAATTGACGGTAATCATTGATACATGTTTTTTTCTTCTTTATATTTCCATGCCCACAGATGCCGGATTTGAGATACCTGGATTGCCGTGTAGATTACTCGATTAAAACTTTTGGCGCAGTAGTAGCTCTCTGCAAAGACTTGGGCATTAGGCATCCAGAGGAACTTTCACTGTGTAAGCCATTGGAACCAGCCCATTTGAAGAAAAATTATGCCGATTTACCAAAAAAGAAAATCCCCATCGAACAAAATGGCAATGCTAGAGATTTTGTACACCCAGCCGCGGACACCAACACATTCATCCCCGCCACAGCTACCGGCTTCCACGGTAGTAATGGCAGTCTCGATGGGCCAACAAACGGAGGACCGTTCTCTTGCGCACCGGTGCAACATCCACATTATACGCCCAACAAACCAGCTTTGCAAAGCACGCCAATCAGCTCTCCTACTGGGGTAAGCAAGTTACGTCTGAAGAACATGATTTCATTCAGGTAAAATCTAAAATTAAATTTGCAACGTTAACGTTTTTCTATTTTTTTTTCAACAGACTTTGAGGCATAATTACACGAATGGACACACTTCATTCAACGAGTCATCTTCAAGTTTGGGTGATGCTATCGATAATCTGGCGTATAGTCCCTGTGCTCCTAGTCCGGAAGCGCGATCACGTTTGGTCAAACCAAAAACACTCGTTGAACGAGCACGTATGAACGTGGGCTGGCTGGACTCATCTCTGTCAATTATGGAGCAAGGTATAAGAGAATTTGACACTCTCTGCCTACGCTTTAAGTACTACACCTTCTTTGACCTCAATCCCAAGTATGATCAAGTGCGTATCAACCAGCTGTACGAACAAGCAAAGTGGCAGTTGTTGAACGAGGAAATAGAATGCACCGAGGAAGAAATGCTTATGTTTGGTGCACTGCAGTTCCAGGTGAACATGCAAAACGAATTGCCACAACCGGATTCTGGAATCGACACGTCAAGCCTAGACAATGCCGCTGATGATGATGTTGACGCAGCACTGCGAGAGCTGCAGATAACGCTAGAAGGACCAAGTAACGGACACAATGCAGGAGATATTACACACATACCGGAGCTTACGGACTATTTGCGATTTTTAAAGTACGTTATTAGGAGATGTTCCAGCCAGATACCATACAAAGTATTAAATATATTTTCATACATTTCAGGCCGAAGAAATTCACATTAAAAGGATACAAACGCTATTGGTTTACGTATAAGGATCTTCATTTGCATTTGTACAAGAGTAGAGAAGATGCTCGATCTACTAATCCCCCTCAGGTTACTATCAATCTACGCGGCTGCGAGGTTACACCAGAAGTCAATTTGTCACAAAATAAATTCAACATCAAGTTAGAAGTACCACTGGAACAGAACACAAACAGCGAAATGTGGATTCGTTGCGATAACGAGGAACAATATGCCAAATGGATGGCTGCTTGTCGATTAGCGTCGAAGGGTCGTTCTTTGGCCGACAGTTCGTATGACAGTGAAGTTTCCAGTATAAAATCCTTCTTGAGCATGCAGAAACCAGCACAAGCTCCGGCAGTTACTATAAACCCAAACAACATCGAACCAAACGAGTATTTATCTGTTAGATTTGTTAAGAAACTAAAAAATAAGGCTCTAATGCGAATGCTGGAAGCCCACGCCAATGTTAAGGATCTTTCGCTAATGGATGCAAAAATGAGCTACATCCGGGCATGGCAAAGTCTGCCTGAATTTGGAGTTACTCTTTTCGTGATCAAGTTTGATGGGCACAAAAAGGAAGAACTGTTGGGTGTAGTCAGCAATCGAATAATGAAAATGGATATCAATACTGGCGATCATTTGAAAACCTGGCGCTACAACACAATGAAGGTAGGATACAGTCAAAATAAATTTAAGGTTGTAACTATAAATTGACCCGTAAGGCCGGTAGATAACATTTTCGTGGGGCGTTATGGGGTATCACACGTACCACCAAACCCTAGTCCGAATTAATTCAAACTAGGCAAAATGTTTGTTTTTTGTTGTCAAAGGAACATATCTTAGTCTTTATACACTTAGACAAGCCATAAATTGTAAAACCGAGGATGAGTTTGGAATAAGGAAAACATGGTTAGTCTTGATTTAAGTGAATTCTCGTTTTCTATTTGATGTTCTATAGTTTGAATTGATTATTAATAGGGTTCTGATGCATGGTCAGTATCGGAGTCACAGTTTGTTTTCTTTCCAATTAATCTGATTGATCTGATTTGATTGATCAAAACAAACAATGACAACTGTAACCACATCGAATACTTCATCATTTCGCAATAGTGTTGTAACTCGACATGCACTAAATAAAGGATACGGAAATGATTGCATACTCCTTATGATTATTGGCATTTTAGATCAAAGGGGCGTGGCTCTAGGTTACAGTTTCATCCGTATCAGTTACACTGATAGGCAAAATAAAGTACCCACCTCTTAATTTTTTTAATTTCTCTCATTTACTTGGTTCAAATAAAAGTGAACACACTGCATTCTTTATTGATGTCTTATTTTTCATATTCTTTTCAAGTTTCACTTGTGGAATAATTAAACAGTTCGTGTTGAAAAAAAACAGTGACAAAAAAAGGGCCTATTTTAAGTAAAAGAAAAGCATTTTTATAATTTATGTGTCCTCCGTTGGCCTTCATGACCACCTGCAGGCGCTTCGGCATGCTCTCCACTAGGTTCTGTGGATCAAGCTCTTCCCAGGCGTGCTTCATGACTTCAAAATAGTTGAATTTATTGGTAACAACAGTTTTGAATTTATTGGTAATAACAGTTCCAGATGTCCCTCTCTAGCGGTACATTTCCTTATTGCTGGAAAATGCCAGACATGTTTCCGGTATATAAAAAAGGAAGCAAGCGGGGCGTGAACAACTACCGAGGAATCACATCGTTAAGCGCTGTATCGAAGCTTTTTGAACTGGTCTTTAAGAACTCACTTTTTACACATTGCAAGCAGTTGTTAAGTTACGACCAGCCCGGATTTTCACCAGGGCGTTCCACAACTACAAACCTATTGTGCCTCACGTCGAACATCACTGATGATATGATCGCTCGATGCCAAACGGACGTGATCTACACAGATTTAACGGCAGCTTTCAACAAGTTGAATCATGATATAGCGATCGCTAAACTTGACAGACTAGGAGTTGGTGATAATCTTTTAAGGTGGTTTCGATCATATCTCACAGGGCGTCAATTGACAGTTGCTTTGGGTGACCTTCGTTCAAGGAGTTTTTGCGTCCGGGATACCGCAGGGTAGCCATATGGGACCGTTGATATTTCTTTTATACTTCAACGATGTACATTATGTTATCGGAGGGCCCCACCTGTCGTTTGCTGATAACCTGAAATTCTTTATGCGAATCTGTTCAACCGCCAATTGCCATATCCTTCAAGCGCAGGTGGCTTTGCTGATTGGTGTACTCTAAATCGGTTGGTGGTCAACCCGGCCAAGTGCTCAGTGATAACCTTCTCATGGCAGAAATAACCAATTCTGTTCAACTACCATCTTCTCGGTAAGACCATCGAACGAACGCAGTGCTTTAAAGACCTAGGTGACAAAACTGGTGTTACCAATAAATTCAACTATTTTGAAGTCCTGAAGCACGCCTGGGAAGAGCTTGATCCACAGAACCTAGTGGAGAGCATGCCGAAGCGCCTGCAGGTGGTCATGAAGGCCAACGGAGGACACATAAATTATAAAAATGCTTTTCTTTTACTTAAAGTAGGCCCTTTTTTGTCACTGTTTTTTTTCAACACGAATTGTTTAATTATTCCATAAGTGAAACTTGAAAATAATATGAAAAATAAGACATCAATAAAGAATGCAGTGTGTTCACTTTAATTTGAACCAAGTAAATGAGAGAAATTAAAAAAATGGCGAGGTGGGCACTTTATTTTGCCTTTATTTTGGCAGACCCGTTTCATCTGATCAGCTAGGAAAATCGTTGTCAGCTCATCGATCTGGAGCTTCTCCGTACCAGAAGAGAAACCTCGAGGCCGCTTCTTATTGCAGATACATTACAAAGCAGAATAGACTGCTCTGCAATCCTGGAGCAAATGACATGCAGCTTTAAATGAAGCAAGATCCGATTGTGGTTCCATCAACTGACTCTAAGTATGTCCCAATGATGTTAGTAATAATAATAAATTCAACAGAGAGCACTCATTGTTAAGTTGTAGATTGGCTGCAACCAATGGACAGTGCTGTTCAAACCAAAGTTGATGTTAAGAAGCGGGAGCCTATACATCAAATTGATTCGTTGAAGCCTAGGTTGAACGTTGCTGTTTATTTGTTCTAGGAGGGTTTCACGGCCAGGTTTCAGGGTTCTGTAAATATCTCCTCGGTTACGAGAAGGTTCTAATTCGAGTAACCGGGAGTAATTCTGGTAGCTTGGAAGAAGATGTGGATCCGTTCAAGCGCACGAAGCACGAAACGCAGAAAATAGCCTTGAATATATACGATTCGCTCAATGCCGTTTTTGAAATTCGAACCCCAGAGGCCAGGGCAGAAAAATATTCTAACTTCGAATGCACGACAGAGCAATCGAGTGATGGCAGAGAGTGAATGTCGTTGAATTTTTTTTCGCAATCTTAAAGACGGAACCGAGAGTTCCAGACATTTTTTCAGCATTATGTATGATATATGATGCGGTAGTTAGTTGAGCCTCTAACAGAACACATAAGTCTTTAATGTATTGCTCTCGATCGATACTCGAGCCGAAAAGATTGTATGTACCGTAAGTGCGCTATATTTTGCGCATTTAAAAAATTATAAATTTGATATCATTATGGAAAAAGCCTAGAAAGAGTTACACAATTCTTGTTTTGCTCGTAATAAGGTTGTGTCAAGTCTATTAAAAGAGCGCAATGCAGTACACCTCGTAACTGATCGAAAATTTATTAAAAAAAGCAATTTCTAGATTGATGTATGTGTTCCTAATTATGCGCACTAAAATTAAGATATACCATATTTTGCTCACTTGTGTTCCTAATTTTGCGCACCATAATAAACTAATAAATACTTATGCAAACATTGAAACAGTTTGTGTGGTATAGTTTTAGAAATAAAAATGAATTTTGATAGTAAAGTAGGGTAAGTCTACTAATTTGCGACCTAGCTATAAATCGATTTATGTTTAAAAAGCGATAGTTAGTGAATTTTTCATTTGTGTTTCTCAGAGACTTCTATTCATTTGTGAACACATCAGTATTATGTGGAATTTTCCATGGATTTTTGCCAAAAAATGTGTGTGGATTATTTGCCGTGCAGGTTGACAAGATATCGGTTTCCGGTTTATCTTTGCCTTATAAGGTAGAACATCGGGTAAACGGAACGCTTTTCAAAAAACATCCTCTTCGACATCATTGGTGTTCTGTCCTGCGGTTTCATGCGAAAAACTTGTAGTGGCCTCTTTTTCAGCAATAGCAGTTTCTGTCACCATTGGTTAATTTCGAGTGGAGTAAGTGATGTGCTCAGATTGTAAGCAATTGTTAGGTGACATCAAGAAAAACTGCACGTTAATCAACTGTAACAAACGAAAAATCTTTTTACTATCATGCAATATATATAAATGGTTTGTTTGATCTTACCAGGCAATTTTGATTCACCAAATCCATCTTCAACGGAATGGCACCCTGTCGAACTGAGATGCCACGAGTGACCATTTGCATGGCTTTGGCCAAATTATCCGAAGAATACCGCATATACTTTCCCGCGGAAGCCAACATGATGAACTGTAAACAATAAGGAACATGGTGAACAAATTGATGCCATATTTTGCGCATCAAAATATGCAAATTTTCTGATAAAGTGTTACACAAACAGCAGAAATATTATGTGATGAATGTATTACATACCTGTTTTCCTCATTTGGTAGTGATTTCAGCTTTTTAAACTGTTTATCTGGTAATAAAATCTCTTGTGATAATTGACACTTGTCGTAACACATACGCTAACAGGGCGGAAAATTTGATGATTTAGAAGGGCGCACAATTGTGTACGAACCACGGTTTTAGGTATGAGCATTTTTTCTCATCATGTATCCCATTAATCGGAAGTCAACGCAATTAACAAGCTATTCGTGTCGAAAGTCAATCTCAAAAATGCAGCAAATCATAGTTACAGCACCAAATATACAAAACTGCGCAAAATTTGGCAATGCGCAAAATATAGCGGACTTACGGTAGTCGAATATAGACGGTTGTTTCTTCTGCACAGTTTAATGATACAGTGTTGGGCCGGGTCGACCATTTGTCAGTTATTAGTACACCAGACAGCAAATGCATCGTTCGAGTGAAGTGTTCTGCGATATACCGGAAGTAGAACAGAATTTTGTTGACAGGGTGTCCTCTAAACTGTCAAATTTGGGCGGTTTTGTTTTTCTTATGGTGATAATCTCAACGTTTACAGTTTTAGGAAAAGCGATATAATAAAATACAAAGCATTCCAACAATATAGAAAACAAATCCGCCTGGGCTTGTCGCGTAACAGTTTCAGTTATTAGATTTTTTGTAATTTCAATTTGTAATTGAAACCTTCAACGGCTATTCTCTCAATATAATTGAAATTGCTATATACTATGCTGCCGTGAAACGCATATCAGTCCCATCTTTGCTTGATTTCCTATTCATATGGGACTGATATGCGTTTCACGGCAGATGTTAGATATACTAATTATAATACTAGGAATAAGCAGTTTATAACAGCTCATTTCTTCGATTATTGAATTCTAACTATTTCTTCAACCTTATTCTAGGCTTGGAACGTAAACTGGGAGATCAAGTGCATGATGATTCAATTTCAAGGCGAAAGTATCGTTTTCTCTTCGCTATCCGCTGACTGCAAAGTTATTCACGAATTCATCGGTGGCTACATCTTCATGTCGATGCGATCGAAGGAAACGAACCAAACTCTCAACGAGGAGCTTTTCCACAAATTAACGGGCGGCTGGAACTAAATCGTCACTGTCTGCAAAATTCGCATAACTTTGGTATTCTTCTTTTTTTTTTGAGAACTTATGTAAATAGTATATTGTGAAACGTCAACATTGCTAGGAGCTTATTTTAATATGTTAACAAAAATAGCAAATCACTGTTTAGGGCATGTCTAAAGATACTTTTATAGTTGAAGACTTTGTAAGTAACCATTTTTCAATAAGACAATCACGACACAATTATTCAATAATTGATGATAATTTGGGATCCAAACTCTCAAAGCCTTTGTTTTGGCGTTTCTTCAGGAGTATACACATCGTTAGCATGCAATAATTAGTGAACACTTTTAACAGTAGTGTGTTTAGAAATACCAAAAGTGTCTTCTGCATCGTGTAAAAACGACAAAAATATGTAGGTACTGTAGATTTTATAGCGACGGTTATTCAAGTATATTTCTGTTATACAAAAACCTTCAACGTTATGTTTAATATTTTAGCTACTTAATCTGTTCACATAAGAATCAAGGAATTTGAAATCTAATATATTTTGAGACTAATGTTGCAACAATAACTTTATTATTTAAGAACGAAAAAAAAATCAAGTAACAATACAGCGTCGGATTTTTAGACGTCAAAAAGCGTAACAGCATTGTAACTAAAAATTGTGTACGATAAATGTTAAATAACATTAACTAAATTTACATCTAGAACAGTTTTTTATTTGAATATAATATTACCGGTGCGTTCTCATTCCATATGATTTTCCCAAATAAAAACCAAGGAAGGTGAAGAATTACTTCAGGAGCAATCCGAACCATTCGATTCGGGACGTGGTCAAGAAGGTCAATTCTTCCATCTGGTTCGTCCAGCAGACAATAAAGCGGACAGTAATTCATGTCTTTAAAGTAAGGAGGGCGTATAACCGAACCGATAAACAGAAAACGGTGGTCAAATCAGCTGTGACGAAATGTATCATAATGGACGGTGAGACGTACATTGAAGCGGGCGCCAAGCAGATCCCCGGCCTAGAGTTTTTTGGCAAGTCCCGCCGGCAGGTCGACAAATTTGTCAAGAAGCACTTGATGTGGCAGCCGATCTGTGGGTGCAGCAAATTCAGCAAGTCGTGCATAATGAGATTTTTTTTAGTTCCTTGATTATCGAGCTGTTCAGCCCAGGGCTGGTTCATCTACCGTCGTTGTCACTCAAATACCTTTTGGGTATTTTCGTAACTTGTCAGGGGATGAGATTCGAACTCGTGACTTTGGCGTGAGAGGTATGGATGTTAACAACTACGCCGGGGTCGCCCTTGTTGATGAAAGTGTGTAAGAAAGATCGCGCAAGTGTTGCACAGGATTTGATGGGTAGTGTTAAGTCCAAGGTGCAGGAATTTTGCCTAGGATAGGAGGTAGAGGGGCTTGTTACGGTTGTCACCTTCACTATCACTTTCACTTCACTTACACACCACCTCATTTTTTTATGCTATTACTGGTATCACCGTGGTCAAAAATGAACTCCGTGAGGTGGAAGTGATAGTGAAGTGAAAATCGAAGTGAAAAGTGAATGATAACACTGAGTTCATTCGAATCGTCACCTCAAATAAGCTCTTAAATATTTTTCACTTGGGTGACAATCGTAATAAGGTTTTTTGTTTACACTTCGTTTTCCCCGTGAAGTGAAAACCGTAATAAGCCCCACAATAAACCAACATAACTTATACAGCTCCTTCAGTAGCTTACCAAAAACTTTTACATTAGGCTATATTTTTACATTGTTCTTACCTAAGGAATTCAGTAAATACCGCATGTTGCATGTTGTGGTAAAACCGATTGTTTCTTGTAACTGATAACTTAACTTTTCCTATCTATAAAGGGAATTGATCGTTAAAATTGAAGATTGCATCGATGCTTGGCTAAAATTATTGATTATTTTGATGGACACACGTTCCAGAGTCTCAACATTTGAAATTCTATGTACAGTAACTGTTCGCTAACTGGGTGTGTTTAACTGGAGATCGAAGTAGGTCGCGCTCCGGGACTGACGTGTTTGTGCTTCGCTGCTTGTTTTATCTGCAAATTTTCGAGAAAATTAGATATTTAGTGGAAATTATTGTGTAGTGTTGAACTTTTCATCTTGATAATGATTCGGTC
This sequence comes from Aedes japonicus, assembly GCA_034211315.2. Lineage (NCBI taxonomy): Eukaryota > Metazoa > Arthropoda > Insecta > Diptera > Culicidae > Aedes > Aedes japonicus. Next base: position 65,602 of record JASCZW010005482.1, on the reverse strand, counting down.
ACTAAAGAGTTGATTGCGGTCCAACACGAGGCTTTCGACTGGTGTAAAAACAAAGTGTCCCCGGTGCAGACGGAACCCCGAACATACAGCCTTGCGGCGACAGGAGGAGCTCGAGTTCACCCGCGTCACTCGGAGATGTTTGGTTAATGGTCGTGGAGCGTTCATGGTCGACCATCTTCTTAAGAACAGAATGTTATCTGGAGGGTACGCGGACCTGCTCTGGTTGCTCGATGTTACAACCACAGCAATGGAATGTTCTGGAAACCCGGGTGAGCTCTTTCCATTTTCTTCTCCTTTTGTGTCCCATTCCAATATTTTTTGTTTCGATATGTATGTATATGTATGTGTATGTACACTCAGTGGCATGGGAGAGGCCGAGCGGGGTTTTGTTGGCGGAAGACTTCATGTTCAGCCTCCTGTAACTTTGTCAATTGTCGGTGTTTTTGGATTAAGGTTTGACAGCGTTATGCAAAATGTGTGAACCTCGTGTGATCAGGGTTTCATGTTGATAGGGTTTGTGGATTTGGGGTTGTCGTGGCATGTGTGAGAGGAGTCATTTTTGGGCGTGGAGATTTCAGGGGTCCGTGTTTCTGTGAAGGGTTTGGGTGGCGTATTGGAGGTTCTTCGGGGCTTGTAGGGGTACGGGGGATTGTGTGGGCGGGATTTGAATTGTTTCCATGGGGTGGTTCGGACTGCAGCTGCGTCGGGGTTGACGTACCAACGTGGGCATTTCCCTTTTTCACCCGATGCTGACCTTGCTGAGGTGTCGGTGCGGGGAGGAAGCCGAGGTGAGTTTTATTAATAATACTGTATAACACTGTATACGTAGTTTTCACAAACCAGTTCATACTGAATGCCATATTTTCAAAGTTCTTCGTGGGTTACACTAGTTGTTTGGGATATTTCACGCGTAACAAATCATGTGTATTAATAAGATGAATTCACCTCGGCTTTTTTTTTTTTTTTTTGCACCGATGTTTCGGCGGGGTCAATGTCGGGTGAGGGGAGGGGGTGCTATAAACTTTGACGCCAGCTGTGGTCCGGACCACTTTGTGGAGGTAGTTTGGGTTTTGTTCACATTGTTTTCTGTATTTTTGTAGGCTGTGGAGAGGTTTTTAGTGTGCTACCTGGGTCCTTCGCAGAGGTGCGGATTTTTGGGGTAGCTGTGTCCAGGGATGGCTTTTTTCACATATGTTGTGATAGCTTCGGGTCTGTAGGCTTTGTCGGCATGAGGTTTTGATCGCATAAGGTCTATACATTAGTTATTGAGTTGTCAGAATTCGTTTGGAAGTATTGATGGTTGGCGGGGAGACAGGGGGTTGAACAACGTGGTTTTTGGAGGCAGGGTTTTGTAAGGTTTTTTTTTTGCTACTGAGTGTATGTGTATGTTTCTGTAATGTATGTGTGAATGTTCATTTAATTGTATAATGCATAATATATATTTGATCACATCACTTATCAAGGTGAATCCTGATCCATCGAGCCCTACCCTACTAACATAGAAAAACCTCCTTCCTGTGACCTTTGTGGGGATGCAGAGGTAAACACGGTCCCTAATCAGCAAAGGTCACACTAACTTTCCTTCCCTATTCCCAACTGATTGCAAGGACGTGGCCGGCGCCGTTATTGATTATTAAAGAAATTAAGTCACTGAAACGTGTACAGTGAGAATGGTCGGTTACTCCCAGCCCCATTCAGTTGATTCATTGTGCAATTTCACTGATTCTGATCAATCACGGAGTAGCAACCATCGATACGTGCAGTCAGCCAAGCTAAGCTAAGCTAAGCTAAGCTAACTGGGTGTGTTTAACTGGGCGTTCGCTAACTGGGCTGTAGCCCAGTTAAAAAGCAAATCAACGTCAAAAAACAGCATTTGACATTTTGTTGTCAAAATAAGCAAGGGGCATGTAAAAGGCATATGTGTTTTGTAGAGGATTTAAAAATGGTTAAACTGTACGAAATTGAGTCGTAATTTCATACAAACTAAGTCAAACATTTTGCACAATGGGGAGAACAATAATCTACATCGCAATAACGCATAAGACTTAAAAACAATATTGATTTTATGTATTGTGCAATGAAATATTCCAACCGAAATCTGATCGAAAGCCCCCTCGAAGTTTATTTACATTTGAAATGTCAGCCCAGTTAGCGAGCAGCATCCGCTAACTGGGCTGTGCACTTAGCCCAGTTAGCGAACAGTTGCTGTATGTAGTTCAGAATCAGAGGTACTATCATAGACTAACTCTAAGACCAGTAGGTCCCATACAAAAACGATTTTTTTCTTGGCTCAGTCAGTACTAGAACATCGTCCCAAGCTCGGTCCCAAGCTCAATAATGCACCCCTTATAATGAACTCACATGAACACACTCTCAAATACTCTGTCAAAATAACACAGCAAATCAAAACAAAGGCGCAAATATGTATAACAAGGTGCTGGCTTCAAGGTGTAATTCGGACCAAGGGGTTCTACAACAGTGAACCAATTTCAAATCGCTAGTTACATATTGATTGTTGGTACTATGCTAGTATAACAGAAATGCCATACAGTCTATATTGGCACAGCATAAAACATGGCCGGTTTCAAAATTTGTTTAAATATTAGGAAAGGTTACATGGCTGTTGATAAACTCACAATCCATGGTAGTTATTCTTCAGAAAAGTATGAGAATCCCTTCTTTACCTAAAGTATCCTTGCAAAATACAGGACGGTTAACACATAAGGTGCTTACGTTAACTAAACTTACATAATCATCTCTATTCCCGTTTTCGAGCGCATTCTAGAAAGGACGGATCCAACTCGTTCAAAATTTGGGTTCTACTATTCTTATTTCAAATGTGAGCATTGGATCACAGTTGCATTATTTCTCTGTGATGGTGCTACATTTATATTCAGCTTCAATAAATTATTCTCAAAAGATACTACATTCATTATACTACATACTACATACTACATATGTTAATACACCGGATGCGGTCAGATGAGCATCGCCAGAGTGCAAGATTGTAACAATGTTAAATAAAATCTGTATCCACATTAATCCGGAAACCTTCAAATCATTGTAACTTTTGAACTACGTGCAATATAGGAATGAAAAATTTCACCGTGGTAAGAAGCCGAGGAGAGTCTGCGAAGAAAAAGACTCACGATTGATGTTTACATTTCATGTTTAGTATTCAAGATGGTGACGAAAGAAAAACAAGTGCGCGAGCGAATTTGTATTTCGGGCGTACGGCAAATCCTGACTTGTCAATACGGGACCTTGCAAAAAACATTGATTTGTCTAAATCCACTGTTCACGATGTGCTCAAATCATTTTCGGAACGTTTGACGGTGGATAGGAAACCGAGAAGTGACATAACATTGGACGCGCTGCTGATCCTGCCATGGACCGAAAGGTGAAAAAGATATTAACGAAAAACCCAAATCTCTCCATTCGAACGGTGGCTCGTAAAATAGGGATGTTGCCTGGTTTTGTCCAAAAATTTAAACAACGTTTGGGACTTAAGTCGTGTAAAGTAAAAACAGTTCCAAATCGCAACGACAAACAGAACTTGGCAGCAAAATCACGGGCTCGACGTTTGTACAGCGAATATTTGACGAAGTTTTCATGCGTTGTTATGGACGATGAAACTTATGTCCTGGAAGATTTAAAGCAGCTTCCAGAGCTGGCTTTTTATTCTGCTATGGCCAGAAATGCTACAGCTGAGCATTTCAGAACGACGAAGGCATCGAAATTTCCCAAAAATTACCTTGTTTGGCAAGCAATTTGCACGTGTGGCAAAAAGAGTACAACAGGCACAATCAACAAGGAGATCTATCAGAGAGACTGTCTGCAGAAGCGATTGCCAGCCTTCATCAAAAGTCACAAAGAAAAACCTTTTTTCTGGCCCGATTTGGCATCATGCCACTATGCTAAAACCATAGACTAACTCTAAGACCAGTAGGTCCCATACAAAAACGATTTTTTTCTTGGCTCAGTCAGTACTAGAACATCGTCCCAAGCTCGGTCCCAAGCTCAATAATGGACCCCTTATAATGAACTCACATGAACACACTCTCAAATACTCTGTCAAAATAACACAGCAAATCAAAACAAAGGCGCAAATATGTATAACAAGGTGCTGGCTTCAAGGTGTATTTCGGACCAAGGGGTTCTACAACAGTGAACCAATTTAAAATTGCTAGTTGCATATTGATTGTTGCTAAAACTGTGATGGAGTGGTACCAAGCAAATCAAGTGAACATTGTACCAAAAACCTCAAACCCGCCGAATTTCCCAGAACTACGACCAATCGGGAGATATTGGGCTCTGATGAAGCGGAAGCTTTCTGGAAAGAAGCAAGGAATTAAAGACATCAAACACTTCCAGCAAATTTGGACAAAGACGGCTTCTACGATTTCTGAAGAGTCTGTACAAACCCTACTGGACGGAGCTAAGCGTAAAGTTCGAAAATTTTATGCAAATACCGAATAACTATGTTTTGTCTTCATGAATTGTTAAAACACATCCCATGAAATATATGTTTTATTCATGTTTTGGGTGTCCGGATTATTGCGGATACAGACCTTAAACATTTCAAATAGTGTTATTCAATGGAATTGATCAACATGTTCATGGTTGATTTACAAAAAATACAGGGAAAGACTATTTACATGGTAATTTAACAGAATCATGATCAATAATAGGGTTTCAGAAACAAAAAATCAATCAATTTATTGTATTGTTGTACTTCTTTCGCTGCTTTCCTGTAATTTCGACGTTGTGGTATTCACTGAGACGTGGCTTCATACACACATTGCGATTGCTGAACTGGCAAGTAACTACACTATCTACCGTTGTGTAATTCTCGTACCAGTGTACTAAATTGTAAAGCCGTAAGTATGTAGACTGCGAGCTTCTCAACCGGATTACTGTGCAAGTTATCCTTCCACGTCAATCGCTTTTCCTGTGTTGCAATTTGAGGACCGCACAGCATCATTAGTTTATATGTACTGTTCGTGCGAACGTGGCGGATAGAAAACAGAAAAAGAAAAATTTCGCCCTATTTTTGCCAACAGTTTCAAACAGTGTGATTGAAAACTTCGAATAAATGAGTACCCAGTCTATATTTACTATATGTCATCCGATATAAGTCTTCCATGCAATTACTTTCCTAATGTACGCTTCTCTTATCACAGTTCCTTGATTAATTATGATCTCTCCATGAAACAGGCTATTCGGCTATTTCGGAGTCTACAATGAATACTCATCTGTCTTCCGGAAACTTCAGGAACTTTGTTCCGTATATGTTTCTGAGCTGACAGCAATCAATTTCGCATTGGAGATAATTTCCGACATGCTCAAGACCATTATTTCATCTTCTCGGATGGACTCAGTTCTATTGAGGCCCTCCGGACGATGTAAACAGTAAAGCACTCATCCTACTTTCTTTCAAGTATAAGGGAGCAGATGTGTGCGTTGGTCGAAAGATCATTTAGGGTTATGTTTGTATGGGGCCCCTCACATTGCTCAACTCCAGGCAATGCGAAGGCGTACTCTCTAGCAAAAGTTGGCGCAAAAGAAGGTAAGATTTTTGAAAGAAGAATTTCAATTGATTAATTTTTCCCATTAGTACGTCAGAGTTCTCTTCAATGTCGGCAAAACAATTGGACAAGTAATTAACTTGGGTGGTGATTACATTCCATAATTCCAAATGTTTCATCGAGATCGTGGTTCTCTCTGTCGGGGTTCCATTCGTGTGATGTCAAGACTTGTGTCCAATCACTACTCACTAGCAATGATTATGATGACATCGCTCACGCAGTTTGCATTGCCCGGATAATGACGCCTTCAGAGCCCAACTATTGGATACCTTAGTGGCCCGAGGTAGACAACCCTTCCGCGAGGTAAGAAATGTTTTGGGAATACGTGATCTTCACTACATGCAAGCGACATATGTATGCCTTTTTTTTCTGATCTAAGAGTGTAATGTCATCACCCTCCTCCCTTCCACTCTAGTAAATTCCTTGCCATTGTGCCCCAGTTATACCAACAATCAATATGTATCTAGCGATTTAAAATTAGTTCACTGTTGTAGAACCCCTTGATCCGAAGTACACCTTGAAGCCAGCACCTTGCTGTACATATTTGCGCCTTTGTTTTAATTTTCTGTGTTATTTTGACAGAATATTTGAGAGTGTGATTGTGTGCGTTCTTTATTAGGGGCGTATTATTATGCGTCGGACCGAGCTTGGGACCGATGTGCTAGTACTGACTGAACCAAGAAAAAACATCGTATTTCTTCGGACCTACTGGTCTTAGAGTTAGTCTATGGTTATACTATCCTTTTGTTTCCGTGCTACTTGTACCTGCCCAGCAAGCTGTTGGGTAACCATCTGCGCCTAGCTCCTGAATGGGGATATAGGAACCGAGAATTTGATGGCAACCGCAGCCATGAGCAGCATCTATTAACTTAAATAACCTTACCTGCTTAGCCCTTTCCAAACGATGATGTGACCCATTATCCTCCAGCCAGACACGTGTAATTATCACCCCACTTACTCACACCAAAAAGCAATGTATTGTAAATAACAATATTGATTATCGGCTCCGCAAAGTGTAACACACGTCTGAGCCTTACAACTAAACGAACTAATTTAAAAAGCCAGCTATCAACGAAATTTTTAGCGACATAAATCTATGTCGCAACATTTTTTAAACAATCGCTTGGTGGTAGCAGACATGTTTCGTCGCCTGTAGAAAACGGTACAGGAAAGTCATGAGATTCTTACTCACGACGGTTCACTTTTTCGGTCGTAATGAAAAATGTAACATGTTAAAATACAGTACACTTACAAAGCACTTTGCGCGATTGATGAATCGAAAGGCCCCGGACCATGTTCCACAATTTTTCATTTAAAAAAAGTGCAACTTCATAGGCCACTTCCGTTATGGCGTGTATCCGGAAGCATGGAAACTCGCCTCAAAAACGCTGATCCGGTAGTATTCACAGTGTTGAAAACTACACACTTAGAAAATTTTGCAGTGTTCGGTAATTTTTTACCGAACTTTCAACAGCTGAACAGTTCGGTAATCCAATTTAACGGAATTCGGTAAAATTTGACAAGTTACGGTAATTTTTTTAACGGAATACTGTAAAATTTCACCGAAATCCGGTAAATCAGATTACCGAACGTTCAGCTGTTGAAAGTTTGGTAAAAAATTACCGAATACTGTAAAATATTCTAAGTGTGTATAGATCTACTTCGATCCTGAACTGCTTAGCCAAAGTACTCAAAAGTCTTCTGCATGACAAGTTGTATCCAGCGGTGCAATCATTAATCTCTGAATATCAGCAAGAATTCATGAAGAAGTACTTGACTATCATCAATTTGAGGACATTCGCCAACACTGTCATTGCCAGTCTCGAAAAGCGGCAAACAAGTGGACTCGTGTACTCTGAGAAATGGTGGTCAAGTGTACCCATTATTTGGGGGTTAAGATGACAATGACAGTTATTTTATTTTTTAGACCATTATTTAACAGTCGGTACAACCATGGATTTTTTCTCAGTGTATATGGATTTCTGCTTTGGTCTTCCATCATGGATCGTTTGCTAGATAAAGTCATATTCATCTTCAAGGAAAGCCTTCGCCACGGTTCGTTATATCAGATCAAATGTGTTCGATATTCCGTCTGGTGTTCTTCAAGGGAGTCACCAAGGACCTCTAGTTTTCATTTTCAATTTTCATAAACGACGTGTGTGACCAGTTATCTTCATGAACCATTCGCAACTTTTAATCGACTCCATCGAGGATCTTGGACTCACCTTGGACAAAAAAACTTACATTGAACGTGCACATATCTGTAACCATTGTTAAAGCAAATTCCATGCTAGGTTTCATGCGTAGCAACACTGCGCAATTAGACGATGTGTATGCTTTGAAAGCGCAATACCGCTCTCTGAATCGTAGTGGACTTGAATATGGAGTGTAAATCGGGGTTCCATACCATGCTGTCCATGTATCATGCGTGGAAAGCATCCAGAAATGCCTTGTAAGATTTGCCGTATGGCGGCTGTCTTGGACCGAACCCATTAACCTGCCGCCATACGAACACAGATGTACACTTGGATCGAATACTCTTGCGAATCGAAGAATCTTTCTACAAAGACTTTTTATTTTTGACATAGTAAATAGGAAATCGAATTGACTGCAGTAGTCTGCTTCGAGACATTAACTTCCACGCTCCAGCCCGCCGTCTCCACAACTCGAACCTCCTATGAACTCCTCGAAATCGTAGTGCTTATAGGTAAAACAGCCTGCTGCAGGCTTTTTAATAATGATGATGTTTTTGATTTTACTATTAGCAAATTAATTTTTAAGAATAGAATTCAGTGTCGCTAGGATGTGTTGTCTCGAAGCCAAATGTGTGTTAAATACATAAATAAAGATAAATGCATCCTAAGACTTCGGTAGAACTGGTGCCCCTATCACCCTATACGACAGGCCAACCATCTTTCAACGTAAGTATAAAATAGCGCATTAAAAATGATGTTATACCCTCTGATGTAAAAAAATAATTTTATCTGAATCCCAAAAAAAAATTAAAATTACAATGCATTTTTATTATTATCACAATTTCTTGCGACTGCTAGTGAAGATATTGAGATATTTTCCCCGTGTCATTTCCTTTGCCTCTTGGACTCCTAGTTGATAAGCTTGATCATACATTTTCTTCACCTCGGCGACGATTCCATTAGTTGATAATGCACCGAGCTCTGGGGAAAAATATGTGTTGAAAAAATAATAATGTAACATTGTCAGAGAATACTCACGATACATAGAGTTAATATCATCCTGTGTTAAGCCTTTCGTCCATGCCGGAGGCGAGAAATTAGATGTGGGCGTATTAAATCCGTGCATTGCCGATCCTGAAATTGACATTCATAGTTTAGAAAGGTTGGAATATAAATAAATGAAATCAGGCATGTTCTATTAACAACCATGTTGCCTCTGAGATGAATAATATCAATTATCTTATTGTATTATTGTGGTGTTGAATTTGAATTACAACTTATTTCATAAGACCACATCATCGACAACCCATAGCTTTACGTATAAAGTGGTCGTACTTGGCCCTTCAGGGACCTAAGTTGCCCCCTCTTATCCTACAAATTCAAAAACCGGGTTTGCTGTAGGAAAATCTTCACTCTAATAACAAAAATCAATCAACGATCATTGGCTTTTTACACGAGAATTACGGAGTCTTTGAAATAACTATTTACCTTTTTCTGGCCACAACTCAGAGGATTCTCCGTCAAGCTTTTCTAAGCTCATCAATTTAGGTTCATCGTCGTCCAATTCTGCAGAATACATTTTTTTTTTTGGAAAATAAATTTAAGTTATAATTTATCTGCTTTGCATCTAGATTACGATCATAATTATAGGTGGTATTATGAACTATTAAATTTTATACATTATCGAAGAATCGAAAGGAAAGTATGTATGCATGCAAAATTTTGTTTACATTTGATACACTTGATATGCACACTGTAACCGGCCAGTACCCATTAATGGGTAAAAAAGTACCCATTTTTTGATAGTATATGAAGCTGTCAAAAAATGGGTACTTTTAAAATTAGAAATAATGCATACTAATTACCCATTTTTAATTTTTATGAGAGACCAAGAGATGGGTATTTTTCTACCCACTTATGGGTAAGAAATATCTTAGCATTCTATCTGGCTCGCTTTGTATAGTTGAATGTGCGCTGTTCGAAAGATACAAAAAAACTACGCGTCGGAATTCAGTCTACGGAAATGCGTAGAATATGGAAGAACTGAAGGCTTAATTTGATAACGGAAGCATCCAAAACCTGAGAACGTTAATAATTTAATATAATAACATAAAAGTAACAAATCTTGAAAATTACATTCCATGGTTATAACATGTACTTCTCACCAGAGGTATTCGAAAAGCTTTTAAGGAGGAGTCTCCTGACATAGAGCAGGATTTGGCGGCTTCAATAATTCAATGGATCGAGGGTAAAATATACATATAAGATTTACTTGTTTGTTTGTAATTAATTAAGTTATACATCTGTAGGATACCGAATACCGGTTACTGCGCTGGAAGAACAGCTTGTAATGTAAGTCACATGGAATCTCAATGAGCTTTGTGTAGTGGATGTGGCACACCATCTTATTTCCTCGGAACTTATTCGGCAAGAGCTATTTCCTGTACGATAAAATTTACAAAGACAAATACAAATACAATAATTGTGCTAATGCTCATTATTCAATTTCACAACTAAAAACAAATCACGAAAAATACCCATTTCGCAATTACCAAACATTTTGAAAAATGGGTATTTCATACTCATTTCCCAAATAACAAGCGTTTTGAAAAATGGGTATTTCGTACCCATTTCCCAAATATTAAACATTTAAAAAAATGGGTATAAAGTACCCGATAGCCTGACGTACAGGCTCTTTACTCATTAATGGGTAAACACGTTTTACCCATTAAAGGAGTTAACCCACTTAAGTTCGAAATGGGTGATATTTTACCCATTAATGGGTACTGGCGGGTTTCAGTGCAGCTCTGCTACAGGGATGCCATATATACAGACATGTCTGTATTTATACAGACATTTGATTATGCATACAGACCTCATACAGATTACAGACATTATACAGACATTTGAAAAAGGTTACAGACATTTACAGACATTCATTTCGTTTTATGAAGTAAAATTAATATATCCGCTTCCATGAAATGAATTGAAATATTTGTTTTGTCTATTTTGGCATCGTGTACTTTTTGCTCTGGGGGAAGAGGTTTTGTTGGATAATGTGTTTATTTTTTGCACTGGGAGAGTGGGAAGCTGCCAAAATTTTAGTTCAGCGGTTTTAATCGGATGCCGTCTCTTTCACTTCGTGCGCGTGCCTCGTTTTGCATTCGTGATTATGAAAAGTACAAGTTGTGTTGAGTGCGAATCTAAAAGATAAAGTTTCCGTAGTTTTTTCAAGCTTTTTAGGTCTAAAAATGAACACAAAACGACCAGTTCGAAAACAGAATAATTCGCTTCAAACGTATTTTCATTCCAAAGGTGAGGCTTAGCTAATAATTAAAAAACATTTGCAACTAATTTTTTTTTTTACAGATTACCAAAAACAGCAATCCGCAGGCGGAAAGAGCTGCCCAGCTGATGTAGCAACGGCTTCAGGTGCCTCAGAACAATCTTTAAGACGGCAGCCGTCTGAAGGTGACCTGAACTGTCCCTCCAACAACAGCAGGAAGACATATGCCCAAAGGACAGGTTCCAGGATTAACAGAAAAGGTAATGGTTGAGGTTAAATGAAAAATTGTAACCTAACCTTGTTATTTTTTTCAATGATCAACCGAATCAGTAGAAGATATTGATCCCACCGGTTGCGATGATGCATCATTTTTTCGAACGACGAACAAAAAGAACCAGCGTCCGCCCAGCGGTATTATTGCGTTAGCATCTTCATGTGTAGTTTCCAGGACAACGGTTTCCAGCGGTAAAGTATGAGAACCTGTTTGCAACAGCAAAAATTTAATCTTTATCATCTTTTCGCAGATGTTTACTCGAAACGGAAAGAGATCGCAAGTGAAAATCGCCCCTCCAGTCTAAGCAGTGAAAAACCGATGGCTTCCAGACATACTGGAAATGACAGCGGAGGTTAGATTTAAGCAAATGTGTGCTAATGCAATGTTGTAAAGTTTAACTTTTTGCAGAATTTCCCTCAGGTGAACTATCTTCAGGCAAACTGCCCGTGGAAGAAGAAAAACAGCTCAGCAATGATGGCGCATCGATTCAGACAGGTGTTGCAGGAAAAATTTTGAGCCAGCAGATACCAATAGACCAACAAAGTCGTTCTTTCAGCAGCAGTATAGAAATGCATTCTCTGGGTGCAGTTGCTGATGGTGACAGCAAAGGTGTTTTTTTCTATCTTACTAAAAATTTTTTCTGATATATTCTGATTTTAATGATTGATTTTAATGTACTTATTTTTTATTTTCAGCGGACATGAAGAAATCGTACAAAAACCAATCTGGTAAAAATGTGTGTGACCCTGGGACAGATGATGACCAAGATTTGAGCGAAAAAGATCATGATTTGGTGGACGAAAACCATTCAAGTAAGTTCTTACTAGATGTACAACAATAATGTGAACATAACAACATTTGAATTTATTTTCACATTAATTGCGCCTCACTTCTGGCCTTCATCGGTCCGTAATATGATGTAAATGAAAGGAATTCTGGCCAGTCCCTAAAACAAAGAGAGAGAGAGAGAGAGAGAGAGTATAGTTTGCAGAAAAAACTCTCTCAGGCTTAACGCTTGCAGGCCACCAAAGTTATTGATTACTTTTGATCTTTACATTTATAATTCTTCAGTGTGATTATTCGAAAAATGTTCGATTTTTAAAACAGAATATAAGGTTGAGCATTGGGTTAGGCACAATTTTTTTTTCAATTAATCGTTAACATTCCTTCAGTTGCCACATATCTGGTCACTGCTTTTTTAACCGATTCGATACGGGTGGTCATATATGACCCAAGATTAAAATTTGCTGTCATTGGGTTTTTAGAGTTACAGAGGAATTTTGTTGTACAAACATGTTCAAAAATAACTCTTTTAGCCAAGAAAAATATTGTACAGGTATGGTTACGGATACAATGCTGATCTAAATTATCCAAACTGTCATTGAGTTCAGATCATGATGTTGTACATGATCGACAAGGAGGTTTACAGTGTTTTCACCTCACTTCTTAGCTCTTAAAGCTACAAGGAAAATCATTACACCGTTGCAAGCATATTACAGTATTCTCAGAATATCTACGGTACTCCAAACTATATTATACTATAAGGTAAATTTTTATTCGGGTGTTGAATAAAGTACATAATGCACCAATATCGCCAAAACATATATGTATATATACGATTCTAATATCACACTGATTTCTAATCTCATCGGATATGTACCGATATTTTATGTTTACAACATTTTACATCTATAAGAACATGGATTTTAACGTAACGTTTGATTGGTATGACACAGGATGTATTCTGGCTTATTATGTATGCAACATTTTACTTCACAAAGACCTTTGGTTCTATTGTTACGTTTCATTCTTATGTTGTAAGAAGTTTTCTGATGCTACAGGCCCACACTCTTTTACAGTAGAATGAAGTTTATTTCTAAGGTAACGGCCAATTATAATGTCATCAGATGTGTTTAAATGTCTTAGGTACACAACATTTCACACATACATAACGTTTGATTTTCATTTAATTATAGATTCTAGTTTTATAGGACGTGTTCTGATGTTAAATTTAACATCAACAATACGTTTGTTTTTAATGTGAATTTAAAATATGTTGTATTTATATGTAATATAACACCCTAGTTATTTTTTACTTCACCATTTCTATACGGGATGATGTCCCGTAAAGCTATTTCATCTTATAAGAACTGTTTTGACATCGTATATAGCCTTGGTTACCATGAGGAATATCAAGGATAGTTTGGAGTACCTTAGGCATTCTAAAAAACACTATAGCATGTCTATTGGAAATACTTCAATGTGTCTATTACCGTGTTATGATGTTCCGTGGAGCTTTTCCAACTAATAAATACGGTCGAGACATCGTAAATTTCCTTATTTGTCATGTAGAACATCAAGATCTGAAGTCAAGGATTGTTTGGAAGGTCTAGAACAACTTAGAAAAAATAAAACAGTTGTTCGCTTTAATGCTTTTTGTTACTGTAAACCATAAATTATGGTGAAAAACGGTGTTCATATTGAATCGGTTAAATTACACATTATTATCCAAGTTTCCCCCGAACAAAAAATTATTCCTCACAAAGTTATCTTTCTTAGGAAAACCGAATCGGAGCAACAAACACTCTATGAACAAACGTGCAGTGCAAAAGTTTTCCCTTTCGTGGAAAAAACAGTTGAAGTGGCTGTCACCTAGCGATAAAGGAGAATCGATGGCATATTGTATAATATGTGAAAAGCATATAAGCTGCACTGGTGGACTTCCAGATTTAAAAAACACAGCGATAGGGATAGTCACATACGTCGCAGTAAGCAAGTGAATGACAGTCTGAAGTTGGACCAATTTGTTGACAAACAAAAATCAGTGAGGGATGTAGAAGTACAAATATGTGCCTGGGCAGCTGAACATAACAAGTCTCCACAGGATGTCGAAGACTTCGTTGCGCTAGCTAAGGCTGTTTTCACTGATTCGACCCTTGTCAAAGACGTAGCACTGAAACGAAGTAAAACTACAGCCATCATAACGAATGTCCTTGGAGAATCACATCACCAAGAATTGGTGGCAACGATGCGGTCCCAGTCATTTAGTCTTATAATAGATGAGTCAATTGATACCACTACCACGAAAACATTAGTCTTAGTAGTGAGGACTTTCTACTGGAATGGCAATGAACCGTCAATTCGGGATTCTTTTTATTACGTATTCGAGCTTGCTGACGCAAATGCTACTACGATACACAGTGCTATTGTTTTTAGGTTTAATGAAGTTTAATTTCGTACAAAAAAGAAGCTAATAGGATTTGGTGAAGACGGAGCGAATGTTTTGCACGGTGGTAAGCATTATGCTACTGTACTTTTTAAAAACGACTGTCCAAATTTATTCGTGCTCAAATGCATTTGCCATTCATTTGCATTGTGTGCGTCATATTCATGTAAGAATATTCCATCTGGTGTAGAATGGATGTGTCGGGAAATCTATAGCTTCCTCAGCAATAGTCCATTGAGAACAGCAAAGTTCAACGAACTGCAGCACCTAATGGAACTGAAACCGTTAAAAATGTTACATCCGTCTGCGACCCGATGGCTTTCTTTGGAACAAGTTGTTAAGCGGATTCTTGAAAGGCTGGAAGTCTTAAAAGTGTACTTCAGTTTTCGCGATACATCAGTGGACGCAAAGCAGGATGAAAAAATGAAGAAAGTTTACGAGCATCTCAGCGATCCATCAAACCACCTGTACTTGGCCGCACTTAACCACATCTTGCCGAAAATCAATCGGTTAAATCAACTTTTCCAATCTGAAAAGCCAATGGTTTATAAACTGAAAACAGAAACTAGCAAATTGATGTTTTCGATATTGGATTGTTTCTTGAAACCAAAATATTTAAAAGAATTGACGAACCCTGGCCTTGTGAATCTGATCCCTAATAACTTCTGCGAGCTGGAAAAACTGTACGTAGGTGTCGAAGTGGCGGCCTTGATCGAAGAATATACAAAAAGTGAAAAGTTAAGTAAGGAGGACTTGTACCAATTTCGACTGAACATGATGAATTTTTACATATGCTGCTGTAATCAAATAAAAAAAAGAATTGATCTAACCGATGATACCCTAAACGATTTAGCTTTAATTGATCCTGACAACATCAGAGCAAAGAACCATCCAACAATTTTTCCACTTATAAAACGATTTACAAACATATTCGATGAAACATCGGTTCAACTAATCGACGACGAGTTCCGGGAGTTGAGATTTTCAGTGGCGGATTTTCCAGAAAATCTGCATGGCGAAGAATTTTGGAACAAGTGCTTAACCTTACGTCGGTGTAGTGGCGACTGGGCCTTTCCGTATCTACGACAGTTCATTCCAGCTTTATTGGCTTTACCACATTCGTCGGCAGCTGTCGAGCGAATTTTTTCAATTTACAATATAAATAAAACCAAAGCTCGCAATCGCACTGCAACATCAACCATGAAAGGCATCTTGTCGGCTAAAGAGTACGTTAGGTCGCACAAAAAGCACAACGGATTGGTTGAAATTTCCACTAATGTAAAACGTCTGTTTACAAGTGAAATGTATAACAAAACATAAGTTCCACGAGCCTTTGGATTTAATGAACTTTGCAGTAGTGAAGTGGAGGTGAGTTGTTGTTTTAAATTTATGAATGATAATAATTGATGATTTACCTTGAAATTTTCAAAACAGAAAATCTAACAATATTTTACTTTGCTCATATTTACAGGATTCAGCTTCTATCTATCAGCAGAATTGAAAAACGGCAGTGATTTTGGTAAAGGTATGACAGTGAAAGGAAAGCTGATATTCAAATATAAAACTTCAAATTGCAATCTCTTCTGCGTTAGATATTTGTTTATTCGATATTTACAAAACAATCTCACGTATCTCATAATCTACTCGTTCACGAGAAATATTCCACACATATTTATTTGCAAAACTCATAGAAAATTCAAAATAATACTAATGTGTTCACACATAAACAGAACCCTCTGAGAAACACAAATATAGTTTATGTGACAAATTAAAAGTATGTGTTGCCACACATAGTGGTTATATCTTTCATTTGTTAAGCGCATTGCAAAAAACTATGTGTAGCGATTTGCAACTTTTTTTTTCCATTAAAGTACTTTAAAACCCTAATACAGACAAATACAGACATTTTGAAAGATTCATACAGACATTTAAAAAAAGTATCTGGCATCCCTGCTCTGCTATCGTTTAGAACGGGGGTAAAACGGATTTGCACTATTCTTTCATTTGATTCGATAATACATCCCTCCTTACTTACCTTCTTTTACTTTCACAGGTGTGCTTTTTCCATCCGAATCCGACATGATAATGATCATGCACTTTGTAAATTATATATTTTCAATGAAAGGATGGTAAAGCTTCGCTAATGTTCGTAATATTTCTCTCATTTATATCCTTGCTAAACCGAAGACAGCAGACTAATGAGAATAAACAATCATTAGAATGAATATCATCGATGAATACGTACTTAATGATTACCGCTGTCAGTAGTTAAGAAACGGTTATTGAAAACTACTCATATTTGAAATGTATTTGGAGAAGTCTGCATCAGTACGCAAAAAGTAAAGCCAAATCTAATAGTATAATCAACCCAGGGGGTGAGTAACTCTGCCACGTTGTGTTTGTGTTGATCGTGTACGAATGTGTTTCTGGGGTGGCAGAAGGTGTTTTTGTGTTTTCACAAACTACAATCGAAAATTTATGCCTATTGGCATCCATGCACGGTTTAGACGTTTAATACATGCTCACATATGCATCGTCTGAATTACATTTGTGTAGGCGAGAGGGAAAAGAAAAACAAACAATCGATTCGTGTAAGTGGTGCCAGACATGAATTTATCTTCATGTGGTGGCGAGTGTGTTTGAAGTGTGGCGGATTGTGTTTTTTAGGGTGGTAACACAAGGTGGTCGAGTGACTTACCCCCTGAATCAACCAGCAAAACTGCACGGGAAAAAATCTTGTAGTAGAAACTACCATTTTACCCGACTACGCCTATTTTTAAAACTACCATGAAATTTCAGTCAAATTTACTACGTTTATGGTAAAACCGTTTATGGTCAACCGTTTAATCAATGATAAATAAGTAAGCCGAAAAACACGTTTTCGGCTTATTTATTTATCATTAATTAAACCGAGCTTTTTATTTTTTTTTAGTTGTAGAAGAAAACCTTGGGTTAACACACGCATAACGAAAAACAATTTGCTCTATATAGTCGAAACTGTATTTCGAATATAAGATATAATATCACATTTTATGTTATTGTTATCGAATAGTTTAATCTCATTTTCACCATACGACCTCTACATTAACACATATTGTTGATGTTTGCCATATTGTCATTGAAAGGTTTATTATTGTCTGCACCTGGTCTGGATTATAAACTAACTTTTTGACATAGAGTACAGCTAAAATTTTGTTCGTGAAAATTGCCATTTTTTTATGGTAACCTAACTTAACCGCCTATTCAGCATATTGTTATGTGGCCTTTTGCCATCTGATATATTGTTGAAACTATAGTGGAGATTGTTAGTTTATAGTTGTCAACTATAAGTGTAAATGACGTAACAATAATGGATGCGAACCTCAACAATAAGTTAAATAGTTCAGTAATGGTTTGTGATTATGCGGGCAGTAATCGATGGTTTAAATATTTTGTACACAATGGAAGCGAAAAATGAAAACAAATTTTCTCGAGTAAATTCGCAATCTTTAGTGTGCCCTTTGTTGCCCCACGTGATGGATTTTTGTTCATTAATAATTGTGTAGTAAGATAATACAAGTCTTTCTTGATGTTGATACTTTTCATAACACCATTGCATTATGTTACAACTGCATAGTCTGAACAAAGCATAATCGTATAATTTCTGAAGGAAATTAAATCAACCAATATACATCAATTCATTTTTTGTTATTTTACTTACATTTGGGTATTTGTGGATGTAGATGTGTAAACTTGCCCAGTATTACATTCGGCAGAGAACTTGAAGCATCGTTATTGACCTGTTTAGCTGATGGAAACATTTCGGTGAAATAAAGTTGGATCTAAAACTAATAGCGAATTCATTTTTGATCCAGTTTTAAACTGGATCGGGTATCAACATTGAGTCGGCTTGTTGTGTATTAAACGTCGGTGGGTATGGTTTTATTTGTAACTCGTATCGGATTGAAGTTTGCACTGACAATAAGTTCGGGTATCACAGGTTGGAACTGGTTCCAACCTAGGTTTAAAAAAGAATTCGATATAAGATTTCAATGTGTAAACCATAAAGAAACATGAAATCTTCATTCGTATTTATCAGCAATCCATCGAATTGGCAGGAAAAACCCAAGTAACCATGAAGCTCTATATAGATACATAAATTATGCATTATATTACGATATAAGTTTTTGGTATGAAGCATTCTAACCATACATGCGTCCTTAAAGTAGAACTAAAGTCGTAAAGGGCCCCACTCCGGTCAAATTAAAGCTAGCGCACATGCTTTATTGAAGCCCGAAAATAAGTATATTTAGGGCATAGTTACTTTATCAACAGTTGAATTACTGCTTCTACTGAAATGTTTTATTGCATTTTAAAAAGCATATATAGAGCTTGGGGTATTTTGGAAAAATAAACATCGAAAATGTATTATTGATTTTCTTCTATATGAATTCATTTCTTCTGTTACGTTTTATTTTGAGGATATTATATTAAATTATTTTATGGCATCTTCGCGTCACATTGATGGGATATATTTTTATTAGCTCAAATGTGTTTCCTACATCGGGATTCGAACCAAGGCTTCTCACGACTGATCGATGAAGGCCGGTTGTGTTAACGCTCTTAGCCATAAGAGCACTGGAATTATATAAGACAACTGCATAATATTAAGGAAGCATACCCTAAACATACCCTCTTTGTCGTTCTATAAAAACATATTTCATGCAGCTATTTTTAGATTTTTCTTGCCAAACACGCCGTTGAGATTGCGATACCCGAACCTTTTATCAGTGCAAACCTCGACCCGATACGAGCTACAAATAAAATCATACCCACCGACGTTCATCACACAACAAGCCGACACAAGTTTGATACCCGGTGCAGGTTGAAACTGGACCATAAATGAAAATGATATGAGAATAAAGATTCCTCGTTGAAAAAACAGCTCCGTCCTCTGAATATAAACAACCAGAAAAACCCGTAATGCAGCCATACTTTTTGCTGAAATTTTAAGAAACCAAACTATCTGCTGTAAGTCCAAGATTAAAGAGAACGAAGACGACGATTCTGGATCTGACAGGCAGCTCAGCTCGAGCACATGTTTCTCATTTCCAAAGTCAAATTGAAAAACGTCATCCATGATGATATTGCACCAATGCGACTTTTTAGCTAGCAATGAAGCATTTATTGAGACAATGCAATAATGCACCATTTAATGCGTATTTAACGTTAAGTTGTTTGTAGAAATATAGTAATGCATAATAACATGTTTAATGTATAGGTAATGCTATATAGCATGGGAGTTATTGGAAAAATGTGATATGGCATTACTGTTGCTGATAGTCGGTCGAATTAGTGTAATTATATAATGCTTGTGGTTACTTGGGAATAGTGTACTGGCCTTCAGTTAATATTGGTTATTAATCAGTAAGAAAATATTTACTGATTTTTGGTAAATAATACTGGATTCCACTAAATGTCAAAAAGAATGTTGTTTAACAGCCAGGGGGTGAGTAACTCTGCTTGTGTTTGTGTTGATCGTGTACGAATGTGTTTCTGGGGTGGCAGAAGGTGTTTTTGTGTTTTCACAAACTACAATTGAAAATTTATGCCTATTGGCATCCATGCACGGTTTAGACGTTTAATACATGCTCACATATGCATCGTCTGAATTACATTTGTGTAGGCGAGAGGGAAACAAAAACAAACAATCGATTCGTGTAAGTGGTGCCAGACATGAATTTATCTTCATGTGGTGGCGAGTGTGTTTGAAGTGTGGCGAATTGTGTTTTTTAGGGTGGTAACACAAGGTGGTCGAGTGACTTACCCCCTGTTAACAGCATATATGTGAAAGCTGAAGGATATTCACTAAATATCGATGCTTTTCAGATATTTATCGAGTACTTTTTCAAATGGACGTAAGTAACAATTGGACGAATATGTGCAAATCAGCATTGAACTTTTTTGAGTTTAATCCCAATTTAATTGGGATGAACATATCCGGTTTTCGAATAGGAATAAAAATATCCTATTTGAAACCCGGACATGTTCATCCCAATTAAATTCCACTTAATGACACATTGGTAAAAGATATTATATCACTGTGCTTAACAATTACACTAGGAGTGAACATTCAAGTTGCATTTAGAAAAATGTTTCTTACAACGGTCTCCAATTGAAAACGATAATACGTCATTTTGAACAGTCAGTATGATAGATGGCATGTTAATTACGTCAAAATGATACGTCAATCTGTGAACGACAATGTTGATACGTTGAAATGTTACGTCAAGTTGTCATATTTCACACAGATACGTCGAACTTATCAACATGACGTAGAATTTTTTTCTGCAACATAACGTAAAAATATCGTTGCTTAAATAATCAATTTTTATTAAAATAAATCTTAATTTTTAACCTTGTGGTATTAAGTCTTTTACTAACGCGTCGTTAAGGGGCATTCAAATGATATAACAATATAAAAGCGGCGTATGTACATTATTACCAAAAAGTGCAAAAGTGATGTTACACCGTTTTGTAAAAAGTTGGTTAAAATTTTCAGAAATAATCCATCAGAAAGTTCAACAAATATGGGCTTATATAAATGATTTGTTAATAGCATGCCATGAACAACGCGTTTGTTTACATTTTGTGACTTACGTCCTTTTAAAAAAATACTACTACTTCTCACGTCCTTTTGAAATTTTGTTTAAGATATGCTGGTATATCAATAACAGTTGTTTTGCTGACGCCGACGTGTTTCCAGCAAAAACTATTGCTGGAATCAATTGAGATTATATGATGTGTTGCAAAACAAAAGTATTTTTTTAACTTATTAATGGGCACTTAAATGTTACAGTACTTTACTCTTTTTGTTCTGACATCCCCCTGAACATCGCCCTGAAATTGACAGCCTTGCTCGCACTCGAGCAAAGATGCAATTGCAACGTCTCGTCAGTCGCAAAGAGTATAGTCACTAGATTCATAGTCTGGCGGATACAACGACGGGAGCCAATTTGAACTGTCAGCGAGCATAGCTTGAGAATTACTGTAAGGGCCTAAAGCCATTGAAACAAAGATTTTATATTAGCTTTCTCTTGAATCTGTACAATCAGATCTCGTGAAATGATGTTAAAGCAAGCATCTGGTAGAATGTTAGTTCTACCATATGAGCAGCAGTTATATATGGATTCAACCGTAATAAATTGTGAGAACACGAACGTTGTTTACAAATCGCATCTCAGGCCGAACATGAATTACTCGAAATCCATGTCGATTGGCTCCGCCGAACTGACAGTTCAAATTGGCATCTCGATGTTGTATCCGCCATGATCTATTGCAATGTCTAGTGACTAGTAGCAAAGAGCCATCACAGTAGTTTTCGTCGTACATGAAAAGAAAACAAATTCGCAGGAGAACTAATTTTCGAAAATTGTGCAAAAATGACTACCGCAGTTGAACCAGCTCGTGAAAAAGCACTTCAGGATTATCGCAAAAAGCTATTGGATCACAAGGAAGTGGAATCCAGGTTGAAGGAGTGTAAGTTTTTCTGCATATTCCTATATTATTCCAATATGGAGGTTATGTGCGATAAAATGATTTGTCATGTTTGTAATAATTGCAGTGCGAGAATCTTTAAAGGAGCTTACAAAACAGTTTGATAAGTCGGAAAATGATCTGAAAGCATTGCAAAGCGTCGGCCAGATTGTCGGGGAAGTATTGAAACAGCTCACTGAAGACAAGTTTATTGTTAAAGCAACGAATGGGCCTCGATATGTAGTTGGATGTCGCAGGCAGTTGGATAAGACTAAGCTGAAGTCGGGAACTCGAGTAGCATTGGATATGACAACTTTAACAATAATGAGATACCTGCCTCGGGAGGTTGATCCTTTGGTGTACAACATGTCACACGAAGATCCAGGGGAAGTAACTTACTCCGCAATTGGTGGTTTGTCTGAACAGATCCGTGAATTACGTGAAGTGATCGAACTCCCTCTTCTTAACCCGGAGCTCTTCCTTCGTGTAGGAATTACTCCTCCCAAGGGATGTCTTTTGTATGGACCCCCGGGAACGGGAAAAACATTGCTCGCTCGGGCAGTCGCTTCTCAACTAGATGCAAATTTTCTAAAAGTCGTTTCATCTGCCATTGTCGACAAATACATTGGAGAATCGGCTCGTTTGATTCGAGAAATGTTCAACTATGCCCGGGACCACCAACCGTGTATCATTTTCATGGATGAAATTGATGCTATTGGAGGTCGACGTTTCTCTGAGGGTACTTCAGCGGATCGTGAAATTCAACGCACATTGATGGAGCTGCTGAATCAAATGGATGGGTTTGATTCGCTAGGACAGGTTAAAATGATTATGGCTACCAATCGGCCGGATACGCTTGATCCAGCTTTGCTGCGTCCGGGACGTTTGGACAGAAAAATTGAAATACCACTTCCCAATGAACAAGCTAGGTATTGTATTACGAAATGTTAGTTGACCATTAACTAATGAGTGACTTTATTCGCAGGTTGGAAATTTTAAAAATTCATGCTGGGCCAATTGCCAAGCACGGTGATATCGATTATGAAGCGGTAGTGAAATTATCGGACAATTTCAATGGGGCCGATTTGCGTAACGTGTGTACTGAAGCGGGTTTGTTTGCTATTCGTGCTGAAAGGGAATATGTAATTCAGGAGGACTTTATGAAGGCTGTTCGGAAAGTTGCAGACAACAAAAGACTGGAAAGCAAATTGGACTACAAACCAGTATAAGTGGTAGTTATGTATTTTGTCGTTCTTGCAGTCATGCATTGCGCAAGTATATTCACCTTTTTCTTTAACTTCATATAATAATAATAATAGAAATAATAACAATCATGACCATTATTTCAAGCGGTAGAAAAAATGAGAACTTTCGTATTTTTTTCAACTTTTCGTTATTTTATCTGTTACAAACTGGTTTCATTCTAAGCATTGAGACTGGAAAATCCTTGTGCTAGTTTAAATTTAAGTACAAGGTCAAGGTGACCAGTGGTGATATTACCCAATTGTGCTCAGCTTGTTAGGGTTTGTCCATTGTTTTTCCGCGATTTTGATTTTAAGTGCAAGTTTTTGTTGTAATGGAGCATAAATAATCAATAGAAGTGCGTCAATAGTAACCGTCGCGTGTGCTAGAGAGTATTGTGGGTGGTAATTCATAGAGTCGTGAGTTTGTTTGAATTACCTATGAGTTATGTGTGTGTGGAGCTGGCTTGTTTCTGATCATCCCGGTGTGCTCTTTCTATTTTAGCCGTATTTCTTGAGAGGAATGGGATCCGGTTGTAAAAATAATACAGAACGCGACGACTCATTTTGTTTTTTTTTTCCAAGGCCTTGCTGTAGTATCTTCGACAATGCCTTTTGAAGGCCTCTCGTCTGTACAGTATCATATGCATGGCTCCATTTTTGAGCATCTTAGCTCATCGGACATAATAAATTATTATATTATATAATAATAATTTGGTAAAACCTTTTCATACTGTGTTGTTATATTTTCAGGGAACGAGTAATGGCGCTATAACCATATGCAATTTAGGTTCATACCCAACCTGTTAAAAGAGAATAGAGCATCTAGATGCTTTCAACGGTCCTACCTTCATCGACCCAACGTCGCATTATCTCTGCAAATTGGCAACTCGAATCTGCTGCCAGACTCACAGTGACCGACGTTAACGAAACACCACTGCTGTTCGTATGATAACACTCCCTTCACAGCTGCTTTTGGTTCGTCCTTCAAGGAATTTCGGTGCGACCGAAGTCCTCTAAATAGTCGATAGGTTTCTGGTGGAAACATTTCGATCACTGTACGTTACGTATTCTAGCCCGTACATCGTTGAATAATCGAGGATTTCAACCTCCCCGGAGTCAAAAGGCGGCGTGGACCCGATAGCTTCCTTTATCCCGACTCTTTTCAATCGCGCATCCATGCAATGCCAGTTTCGATGCTTGATTACTGTTCCATTGCATCCTTACGTCAGATTAACGACATTATTAATTAAACTGGACGATCTCTTGACCTTTGCTTCGTGTCACCGCCGCAGCTGATTCGGCAAAACACTGCCGATTGTAGAAGCCCTGCAAGAATGAGTATGTGCCAGCCGGTAGCAACTCGGAGAGCTGTCAGAAGCGAAGAAAAGAAAACGTGTTGAATAGTTTGTTTACGAAAATAGTTGAAAGTCGTTGATAGTTTGTTTTACTCTTTGATAGTTTGTTTTACTTTTTTGTTCGCTCCTAACGTGCATTTAATTGATATTTTCATTAGAAACTTCCTTGCCCTGATATAAAGTGTTAAACTAACAGGATTATCGTACTGAATAAAATTAACAAATACAATACAATACTCTGCATTATAACAAGAAATTTGTTAAGCAATCATTCCTTTGACATGTAAGTAACGACTACGAAGTTGTTTAGTAGAAAATAATTAACTTTGTAAATTTATTCGCGAGGAACAGAATTGCAAACACCATAACCTCGTTCTCTGGAGGCCTACGGAGTGCATAAGGCCCTCTGTTTTGTAAGATTTGATTCTGATAAAATTTGCAATGTTCTGACTCAATATTTTAACATTTTAGCTTTGAAGCATTAAATATAGCTGTATGCAGTGGATGACTTTTCTATGGCCTCCGGCGACATTCTTCAAAGAAAACAACAATGCCAAAACAGATTCGAACTACTATTTCGGATGAGAGTAACTGTGTGGCTTGCGAAAGACCGGATGGTGCGGATAATTTGGTCCAGTGCGAAGCTTGCAGTTCCTGGTGGCACTTCTCTTGTGCCAAGGTCACGGATTCTACCAGCGATCGATCGTGGACCTGCATCCAATGTGCAAGTCGTGCAAGTGATGGCAGTCTGTCCTTTAGAAGTGAAGCATCCGGGCGAAGCGGCTCTCGTCTGGCTGAAAGTATGGCTCGATTGAAGGAACGGCAAGAATTGGAAAAAAGGTGATTTGAGTTAGATCTGCAGAAAAGATTCCTGGATCAACAGTAAAAGCTGTTAGATGCGACGATGGAAGAACAAACGGGAAGTATCAAGAGTCGTGTTAGCCGACACGATACCTTCAAAAGAGTGGACGAATGGATACGGCGTAACGTGGAACAGGAAGAAGGCGCGGTAGGCGGAATTAAACCACTAGCAGCCTCTCAGATTCAGCAGCTACAATCAGAGCCCAATATGTCCCGTGATGATAACGAAGCTCCAAAACGTAAACAGGGTCAACGCGAGCAGCGTCAGCAGAAACAGAAACAAGCCGAGAAGCTGCTACAGGAGCTGCGGAGCCAATTGGAGGAGTGTAAGCTCGAACTCAATTACCGGCTTGGAGTGAATGTGATGTCACGGAAAATGAACTGCCGCTGCGATCGCTTGATGCGATTAAAAACCTGCACAATGTATTCCGAACAGGATTGGCGTATCGGTACCGATCCGAGAGCGTATCCGACCGGTAGTAAGCAGCAGCGTGACGATCGCGCGCACCCCAGTGGCAGTGCAAACCTGCAGCAGCGCGATGAGCTCTTACGTCTTGATTTTGATTTGGGCAGCAAAGAGCAGCAGCGCAACGATTGCGCGCGTTTCAATTTCGGTACTAATGAGCAGCAGCGTGAGCCTTACGTAGTTCAAGATAAGCTGAATCCACATGGAGCTTTTGTCCACTCTAATACGCAGAACTATCAAACCCCCTGCATCCAAGGACCATCCCACCAGCAGCTTACAGCGCGGCAGTCGCTGGCTCGTGAACTTCCGATATTCTCTGGCGATCCGTCGGAGTGACCCATGTTTATTTCCAACTACATCTACACCAATGCAGCATGTGGTTACACGGATGGGAAAAATATGCTCCGGCTCCAACGCTGCTTGAAAGGATAGGCACTTGAAATGGTACGCAACCGACTGGTTTTGCCGGCAGCTGTTCCGAACGACATCGAGACACTTCGTATGCGTTATGGCCGACCGGAGGTGCTGATAAATACACTACTTCAAAAGGTGCGAATGATTTCGATTCCTAAAGCGGACAAACTGGAGGGACTTATCGAGTACGGGATAGCAGTACAAGCACTGTGCGAGCATATTGAGGTGGCTAACGAACACGCACATCTCTCTAACCCTACGCTGCTCCAGGAGTTAGTGAACAAGTTGCCGACTGATCAGAAGATGTTGTGGGTTGGATATAAACGAGATATTCCACCTTTATCCGTCAATCTGAGAACATTTGGTGACTATATGGCGGGCATAGTTCAGGACGCATCCAGTGTGGTGTTGTTTGAGCCAGAGAGTGGAAAAGCTTCCAGTATGGAGAAAGTGAAACCGAAAGGTTTTGTAAATTCACATACTCGGGAAACGACAGAGGAAACTCCTGTACCCAAGTAGTTCAAGTGTCTTTGTTATAGTGAGGTGGATCACTATTTGCGTGACTATGAAACGTTTAAGAGCTTCGACGTTGATGAGCGCTGGCGAAAGATTCATGAACTGAGACTTTGTCAGAACTGTCGATGCAATACCGATGGATGTCAATTCCGCCATCATCCGCTTCTTCATTCCGCTAAGAAGTCTGACACTCCGTCTCCGATTGTTGCTGAGAGCCACGCTCATCGGTTTATGGATTCTAACCTTCTCTTCCGTGTCATTCCAGTCACACTCTACAGCAAATCGGGCTCGGTTGATGTTTTCGCCTTCATCGACGAAGGATCCTCCATTACTCTAGTGGAAAGCGAACGGATCCCACAATTGGGAGTGAATGGTAATCCACAACCCCTCTGTCTCCACTGGACAGAAAATACATCGCGCAACGAGAAGAATTCGCAGAAGTTGTCACTGGAGATTTCTGGTTTGGGAAAAATAAGCGCTATACGATTTCGGAGGCTCGAACTGTCGATCGACTGAACCTGCCTGCACAGAATTTCAACTTCGAGGAAGCGGTGAAACGATATGCATATCTGAAGCAAGTTCCTGTACAAGGATATCAAGATGTTAGTCCCAAGCTCCTGATTGGAATTGATAATCTGCGGCTCACCCTACCCTTTAAAGTGAAGGAAGGTGATGGATCCGGTCCAGTCGCTGTGAAAACAAGACTTGGCTGGTGTGTTTATGGACAACCGGACAATCCGTTCCAGACCGGATTACTCTGGAAGCACAACGAAATCGAGTTTCCGGATAGTTATCCTTTAGCATTGCGTCGATTGGAATGTTTTGAGAGACGTATGAAGCGAAACCCATAACTTAAGGAGAGTCTACAGCGCCAAATCCAAGAATACCTGGACAAGGGATATGCCCACAAGGCATCTGCAAAAGAACTTTTTAACGCGAATCCTCGGAAGATCTGGTACGTCCCACTATGTTATGTCTCTGTACGACCCCTTGGGACTGTTAGCACCATTCCTAATCCATGGTAAGATATTTATCCAAAATCTGTGGCGAAGCAGTGCTGATTGGGACAAAGCAGTGGGAGATGCTGCCTACAAATTTTGGTGAGAATAGGTAAAAATGATCGAATGCATTTCCGCTGTTCGAATTCCGCATTGTTATTTTAATCAAGCTACCAGACAAACGTACACCAACACGCAACTTCACGTCTTCGTTGACGCAAGCGAGAACGCCTATGCATGTGCTGTTTATTTTCGGACGATTGATGCTGACGGATACGCACAATGCTCCCTTGTTGCTGGCAATGCAAAAGTTGCACCCTTGAAGCCTTGTCTGTGCCAAGGCTAGAACTCCAGGGTTGTGTGCTCGGAACTCGCTTGATGAAGTTTGTTCAAGACAACCACAGTGTTCAAATCTCCAAGAAGTTTCTCTGGACAGATTCATCAACTGCTCTGTCACTACCGTTCTTATGTGCAGCATCGAGTCGGAGAGATCCTCGAATCTACGAATGCCGATGAGTGGAGGTGGGTCCCGACGAAGCTGAATCCTGCAGGCGAAGCAACCAAATGTGGAAGCGGGCCATACTTTAGCACGGAGAGTAAATGGTTCCACGGACCGGATTTTCTGCGTCTTTCAGAAGAAGAGTGGCCACGTTCCATAAAGCACACAGTGTCAACAACGGAAGATATGCGGCCATCAGTGTTATATCACGAAGAGACAAAGCCGATAGTCGACTACGAGAGGTATTCTCGTTGGGAAAGGTTGTTGCGCATGATGGTTTATGTAAAGTGATTTGTAAACAACACGAGACTTAACTATCCATCGTATTCAGGATTTCCTAAACAGGATGAATTTCAAGCAGCAACGATAAACATTCTGAAAATGGTGCAACATGAAGTGTACACGGACGAATTACTCACTCTGATGAAAAACCCATCTCTGTCCCGAGGGGAACAACGGGTGATAGAGAAATCCAGCGTGCTATATCAGTATTGTCCTGTGATTAACGATCAAGGTGTAATACGTCAGAACAACCGAATTAGAACAGCAGAACATATTGCGTACGGAACACGATATCCCCAACAATCAATATGCAACTAGCGATTTGAAATTGGTTCACTGTTGTAGAACCCCTTGATCCGAAGTACACCTTGAAGTCAGCACCTTGCTGTACATATTTGCGCCTTTGTTTTTATTTGCTGTGTTATTTTGACAGAATATTTGAGAGTGTGTTCGTGTGAGCTCGCGTGTGAGTTCATTATTAAGGGCGCATTATTGAGCTTGGGACCGATGTGCTAGTACTGACTGAGCAAAGAAAAAAATCGTATTTGTATGGGACCTACTGGTCTTAGTGCTATTCTATGATATCCCATTATACTTCCTAAGGATCACCCAGTCACTCTGCTACTTATTGATTGGTATCATCGCACATATCGACAGGCCAACAACGAGACGGTTGGCAATGAGATTCGTCAGTCATATGCTATTCCAAACCACCGCTTTATGGTGAAAAAGGTTTCCCGCAACTGTCAGTTTTGTGAAGTTCGCAAATCGCTACCAAAAGTTCCTCCTATGGCCCCAATACCGGCAGTCAGACTCACCGATCATGTTCGTCCCTTCAGTTATGTTGGCGTGGAATATTTCGGTCTACTTTTTGTGAAGATAGGGAGAACCAACTGCAAAAGATGAGTGGATTTATTCACCTGTTTGACGGTGCATGCCGTTCATTTGGAAGTAGCGCACAGCTTGTCAACTGCATCATTTATATCATGTGTACGGAGATGTGTCAGCCGTCGTGGAGCACCGGTAGAATTTCTCTCATACAATGGGAGTAACTTCCAGAGTGCCGAGCGAATTCTTCGAGATCAGATCAATCACGGACTGTCTGCAACATTCACCAATGCTTCTACGAAGTGGACTTTCATTTCACCAGCGGCCCCACACATGGGTGGTGCGTGGGAGCGACTTGTTCAGTCTGTCAAGGTAGCGAAGGGTGCAGCTTACTTGGACGGAAAATTGGATGAGGAAGGACTGCAAACTCTAGTTGTGGAAGCGGAAGAAGTAGTAATTTCAAGACCCTTGACATACCTGCCTTTTGATTCTGAGGATTCGGAAGCACTAACCCCAAACCACTTTCTGCTAGGAAACGCAACTGGGGTTAAGCAGCCTGCAGTTACCATCGCGGATCAAGCGGGGCTCAAGCGAGAAACGTGGTGGCAGACTCAACGCCAGCTTGACATTTTCGGGCAACGCTGGTTAAAAGAATACTTGCCCGTAATCCGCCGACACGCCAAGTGGTTCAGCGAAGTTGCGCCATGCGTGAGGGTGATCTGGTGATGATAGCTGAAGATGGCATTCGTAATGGATGGGTGAAGGGATGCATAGATAGAGTGATCCAGGACAAGGAAGGAAGAGTGCGACAAGCCTTTGTTAGGACATCGAACAGTATACCAACAATCAATATGCAACTAGTGATTTGAAATTGGATCACTGTTGTAGAACCCCTTAGTCCGAATTACACCTTGAAGCCAGCACCTTGTTATACATATTTGCGCCTTTGTTTTGATTTGCTGTATTATTTTGACAGAATATTTGAGAGTGTGTTCGTGTGAGTTCATTATTGGGGGCGCATTATTGAGCTTGGGACCGAGCTTGGGACCGATGTTCTAGTACTGACTGAGCCAAGAAAAAAATCGTATTTGTATGGGACCTACTGGTCTTAGAGTTAGTCTATGAGTATACTGCGGCGTTCTGTGTCCAAGCTCGCTGTTTTGGACGTAGGCGACGATTCTAGTACAGTCTTGAGAGATGCCAAGATGTACCCGGGGGATGATGCACCCTGCGCCAGCTGATTCGGCAAAACACTGCCGATTGTAGAAGCCCTGCATGAATGAGTATGTGCCAGCCGGTAGCAACTTGGAGAGCTGTCAGAAGCGAAGAAAAAAAAACGTGTTGAATAGTTTGTTCACAAAAATAGTTGAAAGTCGTTGATAGTTTGTTTTTCTCTGCATTTAAACAAGAAATTTGTTAAGCAATCATTCCTTTGACATGTAAGTAATGACTACGAAGTTGTTTAGTAGAAAATAATTAACTTTGTAAATTTATTAGCGAGGAACAGAATTGCAAACAACATAACCTCGTTCTCTGGAGGCCTACGGAGTGGATAAGGCCCTCTGTTTTGTAAGATTTGATTCTGATAAAATTTGCAATGTTCTGACTCTATATTTTAACATTTTAGCTTTGAAGCATTAAACATAGCTGTCAAATACCAGTGGATGACACTTACGGAACCATTATGCGACAGTCAACCATCGATACAAGCAGCTGACTCGACGCTGCTTCTCGGCACACGAACGCAAGCTGCAAAGCAAACTGAAGCATAATCCTAAGGTGTTCTGG
Organism: Aedes japonicus; assembly: GCA_034211315.2. NCBI lineage: Eukaryota > Metazoa > Arthropoda > Insecta > Diptera > Culicidae > Aedes > Aedes japonicus. The sequence goes on along the minus strand of JASCZW010005482.1, from coordinate 34,267 downwards.
TGGAACATCAATGAGCAACGCATGGAGAACGGTTTACCTTCAACCATGTTTCGGAACGGGGTTATCGCTGAGTCCGTTGTCGACTTCTGTAGCATGTTTTCGGAAAAGTTTGCAGACGTTTTTCATAACGATGCCCTCCAGCCACAGTAAATCGAAGTTGCTTCGAATAACGTCCCTTTGTCTGACCCAGGGGGTAAGTCACTCGACCACCTTGTGTTACCACCCTAAAAAACACAATCCGCCACACTTCAAACACACTCGCCACCACATGAAAGATAAATTCATATCTGGCACCACTTACACGAATCGATTGTTTGTTTTTGTTTCCCTCTCGCTTACACAAATGTAATTCAGACGATGCATATGTGAGCATGTATTAAACGTCTAAACCGTGCATGGTTGCCAATAAGCATAAATTTTCGATGGTAGTTTGTAAAAACACAAAAACACCTTCTGCCACCCCAGAAACACATTCGCACACGATCAACACAAACACAACGTGGCAAAGTTACTCACCCCCTGGTCTGACCGGTATTTCAACGCAAAAACCTATTGACGATGCAGATATTGTTGCTGCGGCAAACGAGTTGAAGACGCCAAGCAGCGCTGGCCCGGACGATATTCCATCTGTGTTTCTAAAACATTGCATTGCTTCGCTGACTGCACAATTATGCCACATCTATCGGTCATCCTTGACGAACGGTAAGTTTCCAACACTATGGATGGAAGCGTACCGTGAAGGTACCATATTCTGCGCACTTAAGACATTGTTGAAACAAACATACCATAATAAAATTCGAACAACCTTTTTTGGTCTATTTTTTTTTGGCAGATGTGTTCATCGGGTGTATGAATGAAAAATATAAACGTTTATCAAATATAAAATGGATACACGAAAATAAATGTTTTTGGGATACGTTATATTGTTCGTAATTCTGCGCATCATTTTTTTGAATGTTCCATATTCTGCGCGATGGGTTCCTAATTCTGCGCATAAAAAACTTCGTGTTATGCTATTTTTGGAATAATGTTTGACTATTTAGTAATGAAATTCATCTTCTTTTCTGTTTTATTCCTGCCAACTTAGCATCTGCTCCATCAGCCTTTCGCTTCAAATGTCCTCGTTGCTTCTTGGACTTTCCGTTTTGTTGTTCCATCTTTTGTTTCGTTGCCAGCCTTTTTTCATCTCGCACTATTTTCTTCTTCAACTTTTCTTGCTCTAGAGCGTACTTTTCTGCTTCCAGTTTTTCAAAAAACATCTTAAATGCTTCGCTGGTAGCCACAGCAGGTGGCTGTTGGCGATACCTTTTCGGTTTAGACAACGCGGGCTTAGACCACGCGGCACAAGAGGGGAAAGCTTTTTCAAAAAAATCGTCGTCGATTCCGTGTTCCGATTCTGCATTGGGCTTGCTTACCATTACCGCATTAGTTGCTTGCTGTTGATTTCCTTCTTCTTGCACATGATCCAGATGACTGTTGACTTGCTTAACAGAATGCTGTAAATTATCTGAAAATAATGATTTATCCTTGAGCTGCATGATATTATATTACCGATACGTTCTACAGCAGATAGTATATTTTTCTTTACAGGAGAATTGACCGTTCCTTGGTTGTCCTTAGGCTTTAGAGAGAGCTCTCGTTCTTCGTCGCTTAGAAGTTGGTACTTAAGAAGAAGATGTTGACGATCAGCTGAAAACATTAGAATAGACATTAGAAGAAAAAAAAATTGCGTCAGAACAAAACAAACCGTCTACATCAAGTTTATCAAATCCTCGGAAACCATTGTCCTCTAGTAAAGTATTTGTATCAGTTTTTAGTAATTTCTCAGCCACTACATCTTGTTTAACACGTTGCCACACATAAAACAAATTAGTGTCCTCAACCTGTCCTGGCCATTTTGTTTTCTTTCGATTTTGCTTAAAATTCTTCAACTGTCTCAAAGTCAGATGAGCCTCTAGTCCATCCAAAACAGTAGTAGTATTGGAAACTGGAGTGACATCAGGTTCAGAAGAGATTGTGTCGCTAACTGCTCGAGATTGATTCCCCGTATTTAAAAGCATGTCGTAATTTATAGCGTCTGGATTCCATGGCGACAATCCACATTTACGAAATCCGTCTTTCAGGGTAGTGCTCATGTTTGGGATATCGTCAACAGCCTGTTTTAACAACGGCGTAAATTCATGCCTTTTTATGGGTTCACCGGCATGAAAAGTACGCCATTCAATTAGACGCTTGTTCCACTGCACTTTCAATCCTCTGAAAAACGATACATCTAACGGTTGCAGCACATGTGTGGAATTAGGGTAGATACAAATCAGCACAATCTGTTTTTCACGACAAAACTCTGTTGTTTGAAAGGACACGTGGGACCTGTGACCGTCAACAAACAACAAAATCGGCTGAGGGAATTTCTTTTGATCACCTACTGATGGAATACGTTCTTCAGATAGTAATAAAGGTTTCCTGGTTCATCCATCCCGACTCATTTTTGCCGATAGCCCAACCATCAGGTGCACTGTTCGCAATATCTGCACTGCCTGTAACCGCATATCAGTCCTATATTACTTTTTGACGTTTTTGAGTTATGTTGCGCAATTGCCTTATTTATTATCATATTTTCGAAAGCAATAATAAAATTTAGCAGTTATTTACAAAAAATGTGAAAAAAATATCAGGTCGGTTTGTCCCATCTTGAAAGTAACCGCATATGAGTCCCATTATTTAAGTAACCGCATATGAGTCCCATTCAGGGACTGATATGCGGTTACAGGCAGTGCAGGAAGCCGTTGTTTGTATGGAAATAAAGCTAATGGTGGAGCCATCATTCCAGCTGCATTTGCCGAAAATAATACCGTGTAGCATTCCTTCTCCGAGTTTGCATTGGCCGTGTGAACATACTTTTGTCCGGTTTCCGCCAAAACTTTCTTTTTCGTTGGGACCAGTCGAAACGATGATTCATCCATGTTGAAGATACGTTTTGGGTCTTGCAAAGCTTCATGTAACTCCTGTTGATGGATAAATTTGTCCACTTCACGAAACCAATCACGAATGCGATCCTCAGTAACACACGTTCGCTGTTTTGATAATGCGCTTGGAATTCTGCGTGCAATATTCGGATTTCGCCCCAGAAAAAGTTTTAACCACTTCCGTCCAGGAGCTCTCTCACCGAACGGATTATTGGACTTGCGAGTGATACTTAGATAATATGCCAAGGATGTTTTCAAACGTTGGGTATCTACCGGCAAGCTGACCTTTGCTGAATCGATTATCCACTGCACAATACGCTTCTCTTCTTCCTTGGTTAGAACGGTTGGTTTTCCTGGACGACGACTTACGAAACCGCGAGCCACCGCAGCTCTCAGTGTGCTTTCCGGAACATTTTGTGTTTTGGATGCCTTTTGAATTGAATAACCTCTTTTCACCATCGCAATAGCCGATTCAGCTTGCTGAGGAGTGTAAAGCATGTGTTTTCTTCTGGGACTCATTTTGTTAACCTATGCGCAAAATAAAGAACATACCGTCAAAATTAGTTCCATATTCTGCGCAAAGAAAATTACTTCTTTTATTGCAGAAATCTCTGGAGATGTATGGAAATCCACCACAATTGTGTTGAAAATACTCACATCTAGCATTTGGCACAAAAAAACATCAAAAATCACTTCTTTTTCTACACAAATAGTCAATTTTCCACCAATGAGCGTTTTAGCGCTGCTGCTAACGGAGACTACTTTGTTGATGTTTTCAGTGCTGCTGGTTAAAAATTTATTTATTTTTCCGCAAATGCTGTAAGTTTCTGAATGGGTTTGTGCTCATTACATCGTTAATAAAGTTGTAGTTGTATTCAGCCTATAGTCAGGACATTTATAATAATTATTGTACATATTTTTGAAACATGATTTTAATGAAAAAGTGCGCAGAATTAGGAGCTGCGCACAATAAAGTACTGCCACGGTACATGTTTCCCGTGCACAAAAAGATAGTTAGTAGAAATGCTGATAACTATCGCGGAGTATCGAACTTGAGCGCAGCCTCTATAGACATGAGGACAGACCATTACAACATACAGCGTTGTGACTGAACTGTCAAATACTTTGAGGCATGTTTTGTGAAACTAAAATTTCAATGTACAATATAATACCTTTGTAGTTTTGGACGTTACATTATTGTAATTACGTCACGCAAAAAGTGACTTTTTATAACCCCCCTCTTCTTGTCACGTTTTTTGTATGTACATTCAATTTTTTTGTATGGATCGTCACGTTTTCCACCCCCCCCCTGCCTCACATAATTAATGGACCTTCTCTTGTGACTACACAGCAAATAAAGTTGTTGAATATTACACAGAATCAGATGCACATAGGTCATTCCATTAGTTGTGTAATATTAGGTTGTCTCGATGTACACCATAAAATGATGCACTACGTATCGATGTAATTTGGTCGATGTAAACGAGACAACGTAACTCATCGACACAACGTGAATCGTCGCGACGTACTACAAAGTCGCGACGTAAAGGGTAGAAATGTGAAAATTATAATGTAAAGGAAATTTTCGGATATTATTCAGTGAAAGAAAAAAATAGTTACAGCGGAAATTAAAACAAAATGTTGCTTTTATTTTAATAAAGAATAATAATAATAATTAAAATAAAGAAGATATGAATGAATTTACAAAAATGTGAAATTTTACTTCAACGATTTGCTCCGCGCCTGGTCAATATCATCATCGGTTGGCTTTCGCCCGGAACTGTGTAGTGCGAAATCTGCACATGGATCGGCTACTTACCAACATCCGGAAAGCTGGTTGGAGCTGGTCGCAAACATTGGATCCCTGTGCCTGTTGATGTAACCGAGCAGTGCCGGTTGGAACGTTGGTGATGGTGGAACAAACGACAGACAGATTGCCATCAATTCCCAACCACGAATCAGCGAGTCCCGGTTGGGATTTTCAGTCGTTTGTCGACACATCTGGATGTACAGCTCGTCCCTCAACTGCGTCTAACCCATAGCCATCGCAATGATGTCGATCGCCACCGAATTCAAACACATCTTCTTCCCGGCCTTGTCTCTCGCCAGCGAAAGCATTGGCCTACTAATGGCATTTGGCGTCCAACTCAGCATGTCCTGGATGGATGACTTCTTCATTCAGATTATCCTGCGCAAACTTCTCGATATCACACTCTTTCAGCAGAGCCTTCGCCGTGCCCATCCGAATGGTCCGAATCTTCGTTGTCCGGTTCGTGGCCGGAGAACGAGTGCTCCGACTGGCTGTCCGAGTGAAACGAGTCCAGTTTTGCCTGCTCCAGGATGTAGTGCTGCAGTGGCAAAAGATGATCGAGTTTCCCCTGTGGAAGATCGAAGAGAAATTTGAAGTACGAGGTCAAAAATTGCAGCAGTGCACTTACCTTGTCCCAATTGCAGTAGAGCGGCAACGTATTCCCATTGTCGTACTCGAAATCGTACGTAGTTCCCTGGTTGTTGTGATTCCTACTTTTTTTCTATCCTGCTGTGGTTGTTGCTGTGGTAAAGGACCTTTGTTATGCGATGAAGAATTATTCGATGCAACCGTGTGCGTCGATCCTGATCCGGATCTCTTCTCCAGCGTCAGCTGTTTCTGCTGTTGCTGCATCTCCTTGTTGTGCCTTACCAGGTTTGGTTTGTTCAAATTTAACGAAAACTGATCCTTACATCCTTCTAGTTCAAATTCGAAACAACATCCTTCAAGGCCTGCACGAAAATCTTCGGCTTCCAGGTGGTATTCTCCTAAGTAGAACCTCCGTTTTGAGAATCCTTCCCTTGCCTTCAGGATCGCTGCCCTGTGGCCAAAAACTGCTTGGTGTCGGCAAATTTATGCTGTTATCCGAAAGCGACGCATGGGTTAGACACATGGATGAGATGATCTTTGCTACTTCCTAGGCGGAAATTTCACGGCCATCGACTTTTAGCAGATGAATTTTGCAATCGTCAACGGACGTCGCGAAACCGTTCCCGATTTCCATCACGAGACTACCCCGCGTTGTATCCATAATCGACGAGCGGAGCAACGACTGCGAATTTATCTTCACCAATTCAGCTGAAAGTTGAATTTTCCGGGTACAGCAGCAGAGCGAGAAACAACGGCACACGATCCCGAGGAAGTCTGAAATTAAAACAAAATGTTGCTGTTAATATCATCCTCGGTTGGCTTTTTCGTTTGCTTTCGCCCGGAACTGCCAATCCTATCCATCCTCCGGCAAGCGATCGTTGCGTAGTGCGAAATCTGCACATGGATCGGCCACTTACCAACATCCGGAAAGCTGGTTGGAGCTGGTCGCAAACGTTGGATCCCTGATTATTATTGCCACTAACTTGTTTGGATTGATGTTAATGAAAGAAAGCAACGGCCGCGACGACGAAGAAAATTTCCGGTGTTGTGAACAAACATGTATCGAACGAATTGAATTCGCTAAAAAAAAAAGAACAAGTTTGGCAGTGTTGCGAGATTTAATTTTACATAAAAACAAAATGCGATAAAGCATCAAAATCGTGTAATATTTAACATTTTTTGCGGAGTTCTTTATGTGCATTGGTTTTCGTGTAATATTTATGTTTTTAATATGTGATTATTACATTCATGCAACTAATAATTTTTTTATGATGTAATTTGCAGACCGATGTAATATTCCACTAAGTGGATGTTATTGTGCATCGTATTTCCTTGATTACATCAGTTTTTAATACGTTAGAATCAATTACGTTGATGTATATTACATTTTTTTTTTGCTGTGTATTATACAAAAAACAACAGTTACGAAGTTCATAACGCAGTTTATGAAATTGATAAAACTGACCTGAGAAAATAATTACGATTAGCTGAGAAAACCATAGTTGCACACATCGATGGCAAGAGGGCCATATGGAATAAAAAAAAGCACGCGCGCGCAACCGTCCGGCAATTGACGCGGGAGAGAGTACACAGCAAAAAAAGTTGTTGAATATTACACAGAATCAGATGCACATAGGTCATTCCATCGGTTGTGTAATGTTAGGCTGTCTCGATGTACAAAATAAAATGATGCATTGCTTACCGATGTAATTTGGTCGATGTAAACGAGACAACGTGAATCATCGCGACGTACTAAGTAGTCGCGACGTAAAGTGAGCAATGTAAATTTTTGAGTGAAACTGAATTTTTTGGATATTGTTCAATGAAAAAAAAAAGTTTTAAGGGAATTTAAAACAAAATGATACTTTTATTAGTATAGTCCAGAGTACCCCTATCGTAACGTCATTATTCCACACTCCTCCACAAATCCCCCTTAATCCAACCTACCATCTGAACATCATCCAGGATTCCCTGCGGTGTGCTTCCGGCCAACACCTTGGAACAGATAAAGTCGACCAACGTTGGTTCCGGCTCGCCAATGTACTCGATAATCTTCTTGTTGATTCACGGCCGAATCTTCTTCTCAATGGTACATACTTCGATTTCGTTCCAATCCAACGGATAGTTGAACAAATCGGCCTTCTCCGTTGGTATTTTGTCGATAATTCTCTTGATGTGCCGTCGTTTCTCCTCCTGCGATTTGATGCCGTCCCGTCCCGATCGCCTGCTAGCCCCTGTGCCATCTTCACCTCCACCGCCCCCACCCTTACTTTTGGAAGAGCTCTTGGAAGTGGCGTTCCGGTCTCCGGGAGCAGTGACTGGCTGCGGTGCTGAATTCTGGGGCTTGTTTTCGTCGTCTAAAATAACAAACAAAAATCAAATTTCACTCTACTCAAAACACAGTGTGAGAAAGTTACTTACCCAAAGGAACAAGTTTTCGTTTCTTCAGACCGTTGGATTCCTCTCCGTCCTCCTCCAGGCTGTTAAACGCATCTTTTATTTCCAGCTTCTTCTTCTTGGCATTGGCATTCAAGCTGAGACTTATCGTCGGTGCAATGGGTTGTTGTTTTTCCGGAATCGAGTTCAGCTCGCTATTGCTGTTTGCTTCAGGACTGTGCATCGAAATCTTGTTGGAATTCGAGCGCATCGAATGCCGTGAATTTTCATCTTCTCCGACCATTCCGATCGCCCCTGCAAACTGAACCCGAACGAGTCCCTTGTCTCCGAACCGGCATGCTGTGGATGGTTGACGGGATGACCGAGGGGAGCTGCTGGGTGGTGGTTATTGGTTACTGCCATGTCAGGCGATGCAAACGTGTTGTCGTCATGCCCACTGGAATCGGTTCAGCATCGATGGCTGGTAACTCCCGGGATGCCTGTGCCAGAACGTAACGCTCCTTGTTGACACGGATTCGTTCTTTATCTCGTTGCCGCTCCAGTTCCCGTTGTCGTTCACGTTTGCTCTGCTGCGACTGCTCCAGATTAACGTCGATTAGGATCTTGGGTCGGTACAAATCTTCCCGTTGCTTCTTGGCCTAAAACGCATAACATAAATTAATACCGTACGGAGCTTTTATCGCAGCTGTTAACGTTACCTTTTCAAACTCTAGCATCGGGTTGCCATATTCTCCGGCGAAGATTTTGTTCTTCAACTCTTCCTGTTCTTTATTGCGATCCTTGGAATCTAGGTCGGCCTCACGTACCCGTTCCGCGCCAAACGCCGCTGCAGCTCACGATCCCTTTGGAATGAGAATGAATCAAAAACGAATACGCTAAAAAAAAGAACAAGTTTGAGAGTGTTGCGAGATTTAATTTTACATAAAAAGAAAATGCGATAAAGCCTCAAAGTCGTGTAATATTGAACATTTTCTGCGGAGTTCTTTATGTGCATTGGTTTTCGTGTAATATTTATGTTTTTAATATGTGATTATTACATTCATGCAACTGATAATTTTTTGATGTAATTTGAAGACCGATGTATTATTCCACTAAGTGGATGTTATTTTGCATCGTATTTCCTTGATTACATCAGTTTTTAATACGTTAGAATCAATTACGTTGATGTATTGCAAGTTTCACGAATTTCTAGACATATGTACAGTTATGTTGCATTTAGCGTGTGCAGTTATGTTGCATTTAGTTGACAGTTATGTTGCATTTAGCGTGCATATTTATTTACGTGACGTATTTATGATTTTTGTTTGTTTACACGTGATACCAAACAAATCAACAGAATAACACACAAAAGTGTTTCGAACCAAATTCCGAACCCGCGAGAGAAAAAACGCCGTCAAAATATTCAGCATCGGAGTCGGGCACCAGTACGAACACGGAGGAGGAATTTGTGATGGACAAGTAAACGGATCCGAAAGAAGAGTATGACGAGGATTCGAATCTACTTACACTGGACATCAATTACGATGCTGATCTAACCACGGATGATGGCACAGAAGACCCAACAACTGTTTTCTCTGGCGGGTTTTCAAACCGAAGAGGTTTTTCTAGCCGACAAGTGTAACAAATGGCTACGGGGATATTCAAACGAATACAAGCATCTGTAAACGTACTACATACAGTTTTATTATATATAAAAAAATACATTTTAAATTTATTTACACATGATTATAAATATGTTCTGCTCGTTGGAATACGCCAAGTCAATTTTGCCCACACTGGGAGGATATTTTCCAGATCAGCGTCCGAAGGATTGGCCGGAGCACTAGTTAAATATTAGACCCATCGCACGTACAGGAACCAGCGCCTTTGACGAGGAATAAATTGCTAGCACAGCTGTTGATGCGATGAGTCAAAGGATCGTCGTATCAGCCAACAAAATATAGAAATCAGAATCATTTCTCAGCACTATATGCCAGATAATAATTTCTCCAAAACCGGTTGTCATAAGATTGCCCTGCTGCCTCCGTTTAGTCCCGTACTGAATCACCAGTCTGGTGGATTTGGATTTGGTGATAGTTTGCTGAAAAACAGTCCCGATTAATCATAACCCCAACTCATATCAGACAACACTTACCGATAGTTGGAATAACAGCTTACAATGCCAGTAATCGCTATGCTGAAGCGATTCAATCAGTATTTTTAATACTGATATAATATACAGCGGTTAAACACAAACTTTCCACGATACATTTGTTTATGTTGTCGATTTTCTCGCTTTGACATTTCGCCGAGCAGTGTGCACGCTAAACTCAAACAACGGTAAATACAAATGTTGGGACAATGTTGAGTGTGATAAAATAATCACTGTGACAAAAAAATTCTCACACTACTCTTATAAGGTGCAAAAAGCGCAATATATAACATTTTTTTTTGCTGTGTAGACACATTAGTTTAAAAAAAAAACCAGAGACGGTCGAAGCCCGGCGCGGCGTTCATCCCACTGAGCGAGAGATCTACACACTTAGAAGATTTTACAGTATTCGGTATTTTTTTACCGAACTTTCAACAGCTGAACGTTCGGTAATTCGATTTACCGGATTTCGGTGAAATTTTACAGTATTCCGGTACAAAAATTACCGGAGCTTGTCAAATTTTACCGAAGTCCGTTAAATCGGATTACCGAACTGTTCAGCTGTTGAAAGTTCGGTAAAAAGTTACCGAATACTGTAAAATTTTCTGAGTGTGTACTCACTCAACCGACGCGAGACGAGAATTCTGGATGATCCTACCAGTAATATACGCTTGTCTCAAAGGTTAAGCCTTGCATGTCTAATTACAAACGCGTGAATATAGTCCATGCTTTTCTATCAGTGATACGATGTTAAACCTAACCTCACTTTAGTTTTACACCTCGTTCACACTACGAACTATATTACGTAATATAGAGTATCTTGAAATCAAATGCCATGCAAGTTATTTCCAGTGAAAACTAGATGTATAGATGCTGATATCAAGATACTCTATATCACGTAATATAGATTGTAGTGCGAACGGGGTGTTACTTGGATTCCTCAATAGCACGCACTGTCATAAATTTTTAACCCTAAACCATGGACGTAATATTTGAACGTTCCCCAAGACGTCAGACGACAGACGTCAAACCGATAGTTTGCAGATGGTGTGCTAAAGAGGAGAACGGTGATAGTCATTATGGTGTTAAACAAAGTATTGCATAAATAAAACGATAGATAAAATTTAAAATTTAACTAAGAAAACAGCACTATTTGTCTTTGGTTCGAATTGAATGGTTCAAGTTTAAATTACTTACATCGATAGTTGCCACAAAGAAGCTACCAAAATGGTTGTAGGGGCTTTTCCGGCGGCCAAGCTCGGCGTGCTGGCCATGAAACAAATTTCCAAACCTATTGCCAGTCTACTGAAGGCACGAGCCAAGAATAGTCCCTTTTTTCGGAAGTATGTTTGTATGCCACCGGCTCAGTTTTACAACTGGATGGAAGTGAAAACTAAAATGTGGGCAATGAATCTCGGAAAACCCACCAACGTGCCTGTGTTGAACGAAGCTATGGCCATAGAATTAGGGGCTAATTTACTGGGTGAAATTGTGATCTTCACCATTGGTGCCGGTTTGCTTCTGCTGGAATATCAGAGGTAAGGAAAGTATGTTATGTTTATCCTCTTTAAAGCTAATTCCAAATTTTCTAGACAAGTGCGGAAAGAAGCAATGAAGGAAGATATGGTTATCCAGGAGAAACTAGAACTGCAAGCAACAATCAATGAACTGATATTTCAAGTGCAACGACAAGATACCCAAATTAGGGAAATGGCTCGAGTAGTCGCGGATTTAGGTAAAATACAAATAACAAACACACACAATCTAATCGTGACTGCATTGCGACGTTATGCTTATTATAATTATTGTTCTCAACTAGTTTCGTAAATCATGCTATAGATTTTTACTTGACTATCGGGGTTGCCGTACAGGTTTACTTCTGAATAATGCCGATGAATTACAATTACAATTATAACATTACAGAATCTAAATCATCGTGGAAGCCAAAAATTTTGGCTGACCTTACCAACAAAAGGAATAGTGCGGAGCAGCCGTTGTATATTCCGGATAAACCAACTCACCAGCAACCGCAAACCAGCGGTAATTCCGGTGTGGTAACAAAAGCATTGAATGTGATTGAAAATGAAGTCTTTTATAGAGAAAGTGAACCGGACAGCGAAGAAGACGAATCTGGACGAAGAACCGGTGTCATCACGAAAGCCATAGTTTATTTGGTGGGTGACGCCAGCATTAGAAGTAGATAAATGTATCTTTCTATCGTTCTGTTCATATTGCTCTTATGTTGTTGTTTTGTTGTAAATAGACATCAAAGGGTATCATTAGCTGAATACTCTTGCATAAAGAATGTTTGATTAAAAAGACGTTTCTTAATTAGGTACTGCTTCGCCTATGTACAATAAAAGAATTAGACAAAAAGAAATTTGAGTAGATGAAAAAAGTGTTTGCCAAAAAAATGATGCAGTTGAAGTTATGTATCGTTAAACTAATAATATTATTGGCTTAGAAACTAACTAAGGTAGAGAAGGGTCCATGGTGCAGAAAAAGCTTAAGTTATGGCTCCACCATCCATTTCATCATTATTAACAAACATTTCTGAAAAATATTTCCTGGCTGGTTCGTCTAACTGACCTTGAAAACAAACTAGTGCAATTTTATTAAAACAAATTTGTTTTCATTCAATAATAAACGTATGACACGTACGACATAAGAAAAGGAGAGTAAATTTATAACAAACAAGGAGGTTTTAAAACAGTCAAATTCGAATTAAAACGTTGAACTACATGACACAAGCAGTGATATATTTTTATTAAAAGAAAACATTCTGATTGAGTTGTTATACTATTCATACTTTATTATTACACTTAAGTTCAATTAAGAGTACATTCATCGCAGTATACCACGCTAGTTTGCAGTCCGTATATCCAATCTGTTCAAACGCGTAAGAGGGGAAGCCGGCGCTCAGTGGATTAATTTTACCGAAAAGTAATACAGCCTTCCTACTCTCTAAAATCGTCATGTGCCAATGTCTTTGAACCCGAGAATAGTGTGATACTGTAATCGTGGTGTTTTATAAGGACATACCAATATAAATGTCGTAGTCTTATTGGTGGATTTGATCTAATTCCCATCACCGCTATCACTGTCGCTATCATCTTCCGATGAGGGCGAACTGCTGTCCATGGTTTCGATGTAGTTATTAATGTCATTATTAAGCTGCTGGTGAATTCGTAGTGCCTGTCGAGTTATCCTGCGATTCAAGTTAGGTGTAATGACTGGCGACATTCCCGTTGTACTTGAGCTGACTGTTCGACCTGCCACTGGTGCGACCGACGTTGATAACTGCGATGTAGCAGCAGAACTAGTAACGATGCTCCGGGTACTACTTCCACTTGCGCTAGATAACGTACTGTTTTGGTTGGTTTGTTGGCTGGCGCTCTGGTTGTGTCTATTCAGTTGCTGCCGAAGCAGCATTTCCTCTTCCCGTAGTTTTTTGAACTTTTTCTGTGTTTCGGCAATTTTCCTTATCATTCCATGGTGTTGAATAACTTTATTCATACATCCTTCGCACACCGTTTTTGGAAGTGGATCTGAAGGGGCGATCTAGAAAAAAAAATGTTTTCAGATCTTGTATAGTTCAATAAGCAATAAAGTTGATGATGATGATCAAGAATATAAAAGTTCAGATGAAAACTATCAATAACGTTCTTCAAGAATGAATCTATGAAAATTAAAATGAAATGGTTAACGGAATTTTCATGATTTTTTTAGGCCTATTTTGCGTACATACGATGTGACAATTGTTACTGCTGGTGAAATGACTCAAATTAATTTCCACGGAGAATACCTTAGAAGACGAGTTGTCTCACCACACACGTCACGCAGAATAGACCTATTTATGTTTTGTTCGCCTTGGCCCCAGATGGTTTATTGTATTGTTTCCCTGACCCGATAAATAGAGTGCACTTACTGTTATCGTTTCTTAATCTATTGATAACGACAACAGAAAGTGCAAACTATTTATCGGGTCAGGGAACAAATATATCAACATCCCAATATTGCAGATATAGATATAAAAAATAGCGGTTTGTTGTACATTCATTTTGTTTGCCAGAACAGCTAGATTTTAATAAAAATTCGATTCCACAATCCTTGCAAAGATTGATCCCTTTTCTTTAATCAAATTTCGGTAACAATTCATGAACCCTGCTTTACTAAACGGAAACAGCGGATACTGGATAAGACTGAACACGACGGAATAGGAAAAATGGATTGGAGCCCCGGCATCTCCTAAATAATTTCAAAAGTCACATGCACAGTACCATTTCGAAGGATCATATGATACCGGTTCAAAACTGATAGTTTGTTTTTTTCTTCAAATGATTTCATTGTAAACCAAGCTAGTCATATCTGCACGGAAATCAGCGGTTCAACTAGGGGAACTAAGAGTGTTTTTGATGTTCAGGAATAAATGCAGATGAAAGGAAATTTCACACCTCCTAGTAATCATTGCATGGTTTGACTGATACTGGTCTAAGAACCTATGTTCACAGAACTAAGTCTAGAAAGGGGCCATTTTACCTACCTTCACGGGAAGATAGTTGTTGATTTTCTGTTCTAATTTATGTCTATCTCCTTCGGCACCATATATAAATATAACTGAACGATGAATTTGAGAGCACAATCTACATAGAAAACCGGTGATGCACGCTTCTTCTATGCTTCCCATTTTGTAAATAGTTGATGTTTCGTCTCTAGATCAACAATAAATCAAATTTTCTATCTAACGTAAATTTTAATCACAAAATTTTCACTCAACTCAGCGAATTATTTTGTTATGAACATCGTTTAGACGCTGACAGCACTGACAGTGACAAGCTTGAGAACCGGTCCACTGTAAAAAGTATGCGTTACTATTGAGGCTCAGTTAAATACAGGGTTATTAACGTTATTAAGAGCATCCGTATCGGGCGCAACTATCTGGGTGACTCTAATACTAGCGCATGGAGCTGTCATTTTAGTTTAGTCACTCAATCTAACACCGGTCGCTACTATATTTTGTTATCGTGTTGTGTATCGGTCGCTGCTAAACTAATGCTCCATCATCAGTTTGAAAGATTCAGTGATCGTCATAAGTTGTCATAGTCAATTGCGATGGCTCTCTCTTCGTGAATTCTTTTGGAGAGACGTTCGGTTGACATGAAAAGAACCATTGATTACAGTGGTCTCTCTGGGAACCACTGGGGTTTGGTACAAAAATATAACTGTCCGTTCCTATAAGTTTCACCAAATCACCCCAGAGGTTTCCGGAGGGGCCATCGTGGTAAATTATTCTTTTCATGCCTACCGAAAAACTCTCCAGGTGAAATAAAAAAAAGAGCTGTCGCACGACATGGTATGGTGCAAAAAGACAAATGTACCCTCCTACAGGTTCTCCCGGGGCACCTCAGAGATTCCGGGAAAGACCAATGTGGCTAGGTTACTAGTAGTTTTGTGATGCAAAAATTGCTTTTTTGGGAGAAATACTGGAACAATTGTTGTTACGTCGTTGTTGTTGTAAATCGAATTAATTGAAAAACGTTTGTTTAAAACCAAAAGTATTTAGTTGTTTTTCAATAGTTAGTTGGATTCTAAAAAACACATATGGACAATATGAGCCGGCGAAATCGCTGAAACGAATACTGTTTATTAAATTGTACATGTACAAACATGATTACGTCCATAAAGTTGTGGATCACCTGTGCTACCTTGAAGGGAGAGGGTTAACAGGACATCAAACATATCGCAACTATATATTTTTTATACTCTACTGTCTGCTCCCATTGATTGATTATTTTGTCTAATTTTTCTAATTTTAAATTTAAATATGCATTGTAATGCAAATATTTGATTCATGCATTGGAATGCATATATATTTAAAGTATGCATTGGAATGCATAAATTTGATAAATACATTGAAATGCATATATTTGAATTATTCTTATCAACCTGGTTTATTCATTCCAATGACTGGATAGACCGAATATGGTTTTAGCATAGAATTTATGCTCTTAAGTATATTTGTTTTTCTCCGTGTGAGGGCGATCAAATATAGTTTAGTCGCGGTGCGGATGCTCTAACACCCCGTTCGCACTACAACCTATATTACGTGATATAGAGTAGAAAATTATATTCTCATTACGACCGGACTACGCCTTTATTATTTTGCTTCCGGCTGAGAATAATAGTTTTGGAAATCTCCCGCCCGTGGGATTAAATCCAACATTATATAATTTTCGTTTATAACGAAACACCGGTACGCGATCATGTCAAGTCGTGGTTCGAAGTCCGACGGTAAAGGTAGTAGGGCGAGTGGCAAAAGTGATCGGCAGAAGGCCAAAGGTGAAAATGTGGTTGATGTTGTGCACGATTATGCGGAAAATGGTGATGTGGTAGTGGTGGATGAACCGGAGAAGACCGTCCATGGACATAATTGCAAGAGCTGCGGAGGACCTGATAGCGACCAAATGGTGCATTGCGACGCGTGCGATGGATAGCATCACTATGAATGCGTTGGAGTCACGGATGAAGTTGTCGAACATAGCTGGAGTTGTGCCAACTGCAAAACTGCATCATGGATTCAGCTGACAACGTCAACATCAGCTAAAGATTCAGCGCCGAAGGATGTCAACAAAGAACGTTCGCTGAAAGGTGCATCATCTCAGAAGGATATCTCGATAGCTGGAGCGGCTGTCCAACATAGCGGAAATTCAAGAGTTCTGATGCCGTCAGAGCATACCGTAGTCAGTGCCACCAATCAACGGAATAATGTGAGTCAGCTGAATCGAGGAATGTTACGGAAGGCCACTGGGAAGCTGCTTGCTCCATCACAGTTTCCCGTACTAATTCAACAGTTCTTGACGACAAGTTTCCAACGCACGTTAATCAGCCTGATGATTACGACCCTTTCCAGCTTACGCGTTCCCAAGTTGCAGCAAGACAAGCAGTGTCCAAAGACTTACCAACATTTTCTGGCAGTCCAGAGGAGTGGCCAATCTTTTTGTCAATGTACAACAGCACTACTGCTATGTGTGGATTCACGGAAGAAGAAAATCTAGTGCGGCTGCAACGTAGCTTGAAGGGGAAGGGCCTACGAAGCCATCAAGTGCAGGCTGATGCATCCAGGGAACGTCCAGGGCATAATGAGTACACTGAGGATGCTGTATGGACAACCGGAGGTCATTATACACTCACTGATTGGGAAGGTCAGTTCCTTGCCACCTATCTGCGAGGATCGCCTCGAGACGTTGGTGGATTTTGCCGTGAGCGTACAGAATTTTTGTGCGACTGTTGAGTCATGCGGGCTAGAAGAATACATGTACAACGTGACACTTCTACATCAGCTCGTTGGCAAACTTCCGTCAACTATCAAGCTAAGCTGGGCGCAACACCGGAAGGCACAGTTATCGGTCAACTTGACGACCTTCAGTGAGTGGATTTACTCCCTAGCCGAAGCTGCAAGTTCGGTAACATTCCCGGCAGAATCGCTGCAACCAAAGTCAACACGGAATGATACTCGTCGAAAAGGAAAAGGAGAAGCGTATCTCAACGCCCACGCCGAAACACCCATGAAGTTTGATGTGAACACAGAGTCTTCTGCAAAATCAGCTAAAGCGTCTGCAGTGACATCAAAGGAAACTTGTGTGGTGTGTAAGGGAACCTGCAAGTCCGTTGACAAATGTAAGCGGTTCCAAACGTTTTCGTGGTGGTCGGTCGTCCGAGAGTTCAGACTTTGTCGAACGTGTCTGAGGCAACATAAAGGCTCCTGTAAGGCGAAGCCATGTGGCAAAAATGGCTGCCCCTTCAGACATCACGAGCTGCTGCATGATGAGCAGGTAAATCAACAAAGCACTCGTGTAACGGCGGAAAACCCACAATCCTCTCAATCGATGGCAAGCGGTGGTGAGCATGATTGCAATACGTATCAAACGGTGTCTAGTGCTGTCCTATTCCGCTATCTACCGGTGGTCTTGTCAGGACCGGAGAAGGCGATTCATACTTTCGCTTTCCTTGACGAAGGTTCAGGAACAACGCTGCTGGATCAGGATCTAGCCGATGAACTACAGCTAGATGGTAAGCCGAATCCAATATGTCTTCGCTGGACGGGTGGTACCAAACGATGTGAGAAAAAATCGTGCAGCGTTCACCTACAAGTCGCCGGTCACAAGCAGGAGCAGAGAAGTTCACTCTTGAAGACGTGCAGACGGTCAACGAGTTACTACTACCGCTACAAACCCTTGACATCGAGGAATTGAAGCGATCTTACCGCTATCTGGAAGGATTGCCCATCTCGTCGTATCACAATGCTCGTCCCCGCATTCTCATTGGAACGAAGCATGCGCAGCTGGGTTTAACCCTCAAGAGTCGCGAAGGAGAGTTCGGTGAGCCGATCGCAACCAAAACACGACTAGGCTGGACCATTTGCGGTAATCTCGGATCCGGAAACGCGTCGAGCTTGTTCCACTACAGTTTCCACGTCTGTTCAGTTAACGAACGAGCCAACGATGATCTTCATCAAGCGATGAAGGACTATTTCGCTATTGATAGCCTGGGCGTTAGTTCATCCAAGTTGCTTCTATCCGCCGAAGATGAGCGGGCATCAACGCTTCTGAGGTCTCTCACACGTTTTTCGGGAGATCGGTATGAGATGGGCGTACTTTGGCGCTACGACAACGTTCGTTTGCCGGATAGCCGCTCAATGGCCTTGCATCGCCATCGGTGCTTGGAGAAACGAATGGGGAAAGATCCACATCTCACAGCAGTGTTAAAGCAGAAGATTGCCGACTACACCACCAAAGGATACATTCGCAAACTTTCCAAGGAGGAAGTTCTGCAGCTATCCAATGACATGTGGTTTTTATCCGTCTTCCCGGTAACCAATCCGAATAAACCCGGGAAAGTTCGCATAGTGTTGGACGCAGCGGCGATGGTCTATGGAGTTTCGCTGAATTCGGTCCTGTTGAAGGGCCCTGATCTGTTATGTTCGCTACTCGACATTCTTTTGCGCTTTCGAATGCATCTGGTTGCGGTGACAGGAGACATACGCGAGATGTTTCACCTGGTGGGCATACGCCTGGAGGATCAGCAATACCAATGCTTTTATTGGACGGATGACAACGGGGAGTTGGAAATTTATATCATGAAGGTTATGACGTTTGGGGCGTGTTGTTCTCCCAGCAGTGCACAGTACGTCAAGAATGTCAATGCGGAGCGACTGAAAGGCGACTATCCGGAGGCGTGCGAAGCAATTACCAAGTCGCACTATGTCGATGATATGCTGATCAGTGTCGCCACAGAGAAAGAAGCGATACAGGTTGCTAAGGACGTTTGGCACGTTCACGCCAAGGGCGGTTTCGAAATTCATAATTGGATCAGCAATTCCAGAAGAGTTGTCGACGAGCTACAAAATGAAAACCCAGATGAGGAGAGAAGTCTGAACCTATCAACGGAACTGTCCACCGAGAAGATTCTAGGGATGTGGTGGAATACGTCAATCGATGCGTTCACTTACAAAATTGGCTGGAACCGCTATGATAGTGAACTACTCAAGGGTGGCCGACGTCCCACAAAGTGGGAAGTGCTACGGGTGCTAATGACCGTATTCGACCCACTCGAACTCATCGCCCACTTCCTCGCATATCTGAAAGTTCTGTTACAGGATGTCTGGCGCTCCGGCGTCTCCTGGGATGAAAAGATCGACCATGGTTCCTTTGAAAAGTGGCAGAAGTGGCTGAGCGTCTTGCCGCAGGTAGAACTCCTGCAAATCCCCAGATGCATCTGGCTCCGATACTCCATCGATACATTGGACAATATTCAGCTCCACACGTTTGTAGACGCTGGACAGACTGGAATGGCAGCTGCTTGCTTCTTACGGTTTTCACAGAACGGGAAGTTTTACTGTTCACTAGTCACTGCTAAGGCAAGAGTCGCTCCTCTGAAACTAACTTCAATTCCCGTCTGAGTTAAGCGGCAGTAATCGGAACGCGATTATCGAAACTGTGTTTGAAACGCTATCCACCCCGATTACAAAGGTTCTACTGGACCGACTCTCGTGACGTTCTATGCTGGATCAATCCAGACCATCGACGCTGCAGTAAGTTTGTCGGCTTTCGTATAACAGAAATCCTGGAATCCAGCGAACCTCGTGATTGGCGATATGTACCCAGCAAACTCAACGTAGCCGACGATGCCACCAAATGGGACGGACTTCCTGACCTATCCAGCAGCAGCAGATGGTTTCAAGGTCCGAGTTTTTTAAAGGAAGACGCAGAGAGATGGCCATCAGCTCCAATTCACAACATATCAACGAACACCGAACTACTGGCGAATCTGCTGGTCCATCATGCCCCTTTGGAAGTGGTCATCTGGCTTCAACGCTTCTCCAGCTGGAAACGGATTCAGCGCGTTATGGCTCTTGTTCTGCGATTCGTCGGAAACTGTCGCCTCACTCTACAGCAGAAGCCAATCAACAACGGACCACTGACGCACGCTGAGCTTCGTGCCACCGAAGCGCTTCTAATCAGTATTGCGCAACGCGAAGGATACACGGATGAAATTCGTGTGCTCCAAAGTCAATCGAAGTGCTCCAAAGGGACAGCGATACTACTTCCCAAATCTAGTTCGTTATACAAACTGCTCCCGTGGATCGATGACCGTGGCATAATGCGAATGAAGGCCCGTATCGCTGCGTGCCAGTACGCTACCGAGGATGCGAAAAGTCCTATCATCCTTCCAAGGAACCACCACATCACCACACTAATTATACACCACTACCACGAAAGATATCACCATCAGAACCACGAAACTGTGATAAATGAGCTCCACCAAAAATACCAGATTGCTCGTTTACGCTCTTCGTATAGCAAAGTCCGCCGAACTTGCCAGAGATGCAAGAACGAACAAGCAGTGCCGAATACCCTGATCATGGCTGACCTTCCGTCCGGACGACTGGCAGCGTTTTCAAGGCCATTCACTCACGTGGGCATCGATTACTTCGGTCCCATTGAAGTCGTTGTAGGGAGGCGAATCGAGAAAAGTTGGGGAATGTTGGCGACGTGTTTGACCATCCGTGCCGTGCATATCGAACTCGTCAACTCGCTCAGCACCGACTCGTGTATCATGGCAATACAGAACTTCGTTGCTCGCCGTGGCCAACCCCGCAAAATCTACAGCGACCGAGGCACCTACTTTGTTGGGGCAGATAGGGAACTGCAGAAGCTCCAGGCATCAATAGACCACGAAAAATTAATGCGAGAGTTCTCAACCGGCGAAACTGAGTGGGTGTCAGGGGGTAAGTCACTCAACCACCTTGTGTTACCACCCTAAAAAACACAATCCGCCACACTTCAAACACACTCGCCACCACATGAAAGATAAATTCATATCTGGCACCACTTACACGAATCGATTGTTTGTTTTTGTTTCCCTCTTGCTTACACAAATGTAATTCAGACGATGCATATGTGAGCATGTATTAAACGTCTAAACCGTGCATGGTTGCCAATAAGCATAAATTTTCGATTGTAGTTTGTGAAAACACAAAAACACCTTCTGCCACCCCAGAAACACATTCGTACACGATCAACACAAACACAACGTGGCAGAGTTACTCACCCCCTGGTGGGTGTTTAACCCTCCGCTTGTGCCACATATGGGAGGTAGCTGGGAGCGGTTGATAAGAACGATCAAGAGCAACCTCATAGCCGTCTGCACTACCAAAAGACTTTCTGACGAGGTCCTCTGAAATCTACTGATCGAGATAGAGAACGTCGTAAACTCCAGGCCACTCACGCATATTCCAGTTTATGAAGATTCCGGCCCTGCTCTCACTCCAAACCATTTTCTGCTGGGCTCTTCCGATGGTTCCAAGCCGCTGATTAACTCCGATCAAAATGAAATGATTTTGAAGCAGAACCTATGTACCTTACAAATCCTCGCCAACCAATATTGGAGACGGTGGGTAACGGATTATCTGCCGGAGATTACTCGCCGTTCAAAGTGGTTCCAGCATCTCAAGCCCATCGCCACTGGGGATATAGTGGTCATTGTCGACCCGAAATCACCACGCAACTGCTGGCCGAAGGGAAGGATCATATACTAGCCGTGACGGTCAAACGAGATCAGCCACAGTACAGACAACGACTGGCGTCTACGAGCGTCCCGTGGCGAAATTGGCAGTCCTGGACGTGCTGCGCGGCGAGCAGTAAGCCAACCGGAAGTTGGCATACCCTGGGGGATTGTTGGCATAAGCCAGTACGCGCGTCTCTCATCGTAATGTCTACATCAGCGAACGTGACAGAACGGATGATGGTGGAGTGACAGGTATACGAACTGTCACTGGGTGAGTTAAATCACTTATGCTAATTATAAATTTTCCTATGTTTTGCTATATATATATATAATCTTAATTATAGTGCTAAAAGTTATTCCTATCTTATTCCTATCTAAGTGCCTAAAAGCAACAATCAATATGTAACTAGCGATTTGAAATTGGTTCACTGTTGTAGAACCCTGGTCGAATTACACCTTGAAGCCAGCACCTTGTTTACATATTTGCGCCTTTGTTTTGATTTGCTGTTATTTTGACAAGTATTTGAAGTGTGTTCAGTGAGTTCATTATAGGGTGCATTATTGAGCTTGAGACCGAGCTTGGGACGATGTTTTAGTACTGACTGAGCCAAGAAAAAAATCGTTTTTGTATGGGACCTACTGGTCTTAGAGTTAGTCTATGCTAAAAGTATACGAAATTCGGTAAGATTTGTCTCTAAACAAGATGAAAACTTAAATTAGCTTAATACTCTAAGTATAGGTAACCTCCAATTTGGCCTTCCATGTACTGCTCTAGTCTTGCCCGAGCTGTTTGTTAACCATCAAAACCGGTAAGATAACTTATGAAAACTTGAACATTGAACACTGAACATAACAGCATCATTCGTACAAATAGGACTTTTCACCAAATCTATCCGCTACAATACAAAGGGAACCAAACGTAAGTAATTAAAACGATTGAAACAGCAAGTAAAAGAAGATTTAGATATACTCCCAGAGCAATGTTAACCCTTGAAGTACCATCCAACTAATAATTATATTGTATAATTTGTAATTTATGAATAGGAAAATTATATTCTCATTACGACCGGACTACGCCTTTATTATTTTGCTTCCGGCTGAGAATAATAGTTTTGGAAATCTCCCGCCCGTTGGATTAAATCCAACAGTGTAGGGACCGGAAACATTATCCTATTTACTAGCGTTTGACAGTATGCAACATAAGACGTTTGTTTTTACGGGTAGGAACGCCAGCATTGCTTACAAACCATGCATCTTTTGACCAGAGGAGTGAAGAGAGCGATAGTTCTTGAAGCCTTCAACTTTTGGTGTGGCGCTAGTGACGATTTGAACAGCTCGGTTCACAATGGATTATATTTCTTTAACATATTTTTTCTTCTACCAAACTACTAGTATCAGTGATTTAGATGAAATGTTATAGTACCTTGCTAATAAATAATGAAAAAATACAATCCTTGTGATAACCACTGCACTAAGACGAGGCGGAAGATTTTTTTCTCAAATCAAATAAACGAGAAAACACGACAACTTCCGCCGCGGATATTGTGTTTACTGCATATTGCCTTCAAGAAAACCGAGCTGTCAAATAAGCACCTCACGCCTGGCCACACACATCACCAAGTTTTCGGCATCACGGTTGTTGTTCGTGGATGACAGCCGCTTCAGTCCTGTGCTTTTGACGTTTGGTTGTTAGAGATGTTGGATATAGGAAAAGCGTTGTCCGCCAGGTCTCTGGACATTGCTGATTGGCATCTTTGTGTAGCCCTAGTATTTCCACTGGGATGTCGCAACGTCAACATTTCATTGTCATAAGCACTGTACTAAATTTCGGTTCTAAAATCATGTACACGTATTTGGTTGTCATGAAGTGCAGTGAAAATTTGTGAGAATAAATATTGAAGAATATTGCTGTGAACTTATTGTTTATTGTGGGTAAGTAAGTTTCAATACATCGCTTAAACTTATTGATTCAAAGTGGAGTAAAAATTGGTTCAATTCCATTTTGATTGGAAGGCATAAACACTTGTTGAAAATCGTGGGTTGTAACCGGGAAAAATGTTGATTGAAAAATGGATGAATGTTCTACGTTAAATAGCCGCGTTTGAGTGATGCAATTTGAGGTTTAGAATTTTGTCTATGCTTTTTCAGAAATATCTCATAATAATTGCGTGAAAAATGTCGCTGTCGGAAGCCTCTTGCTATACTATTATCAACGCACAGGAAACTGAGCCCTACAATGAGATGCAGCTAAAAATGGATCTTGGTATGTTCCTCTCTGAGATGTACTAATTAGAGGACTGTAGGATTGTATATAATATCTTATTTTATTTTCTTTGCAGAAAAGGGAGAGTTGAATGTGAAAATTGATACATTGAAAAGGGTTATCCAATTGCTTTTGAATGGAGAACGACTCCCAAGCTTGCTGATGACTATTATTCGGTTTGTCCTTCCACTACAGAACCATACCATAAAGAAACTACTGCTTATCTATTGGGAAATTGTTCCGAAAACATCAGCTGATGGGAAATTGTTGCAGGAAATGATTCTTGTTTGCGATGCGTACCGTAAGGATCTCCAACATCCAAACGAATTTCTGAGGGGGTCAACTTTGCGATTCCTCTGTAAACTGAAAGAGCCTGAACTGTTGGAACCTCTAATGCCGGCGATTCGAGCTTGTCTTGAGCATCGTCATTCGTATGTCAGAAGAAATGCGGTACTGGCGATATTTACGATTTACAAAAACTTCGAATGGCTTGTGCCAGATGGACCAGAATTGATTGCCAATTTTTTGGATACGCAACAGGATATGTCGTGCAAGCGTAATGCTTTTCTGATGTTACTGCATGCTGATCAAGAAAGAGCCTTGAACTATCTGGCATCGTGTCTCGATCAGGTGAATAATTTCGGTGATATTCTTCAGCTTGTGATTGTAGAACTGATCTACAAGGTGTGTCATGCAAACCCAGCAGAACGATCTCGTTTCATTCGTTGCATTTATAATTTGTTAAACTCATCTTCCAATGCGGTTCGTTACGAAGCAGCAGGAACGTTAGTAACACTTTCCACTGCTCCTACAGCTATTAAAGCTGCCGTTAGTTGCTACATTGAGCTAATTATCAAGGAAAGTGACAATAACGTGAAACTAATCGTACTGGATCGATTGATTGCACTGAAGGAGAATGAAAACATGGAACGAGTCATGCAAGAGTTGGTAATGGATATTCTTCGTGTGTTGTCTGCCACCGACATCGAAGTTCGTCGTAAAACACTAACCCTCGCCATGGAACTTGTTTCCTCGAGGAACATTGAAGAGATGGTGTTAGTGCTGAAAAAGGAAGTTTCTAAAACACACAATATAGAGCATGAAGATACCGGCAAGTACCGTCAGTTGTTAGTTCGAACTCTTCATAGCTGTTGTATCAAATTTCCTGATGTTGCTGCTACTGTAATTCCGGTGCTTGTTGAATTTTTGTCGGATTCAAACGAATTAGCTGCTGCGGATGTGTTGATATTTGTGCGAGAAGCGATTCAAAAGTTCCCTCACCTACAGGAGCTTGTTATTGAAAAATTGCTAGAAGCTTTCCCAGCAATTAAATCGTCCAAAATACAAAGGGCAGCGCTTTGGATTTTAGGAGAGTATGCCACCTCGGTGAAGGACATCATGGATGTCATTGCCGTCATCAACCAAACCCTGGGAGACGTTCCGATTGTTGAATCTGAAGAAAGACGGTTGGCTGGCGATGAAAGTGAAAAAGATGAAAATAAAACGGCAAACGCAATTGCTATTCCTAACAATAAGGTCACATCCGATGGGACATACGCCACACAAAGTGCGTTTAGCGTTGCTCCGTGAGTATTATTAAATCCATCCACCATAGTCTAATCCTTTATAGTTGGTTCTTTTTGTTTTGTTTTTCAGTGTCTCAAAGAATGTGAAACGCCCTCCCCTTCGTCAGTATTTGATGGATGGTGATTTCTTCATTGGTGCAACTCTTGCTTCTACATTGACCAAGTTGGTGCTGCGATTTATCGACATGGAACCAAACGAAAAGAAGCACAACCGTCTTTGCACCAGCGCGATGCTAATTATGAGTTCGATTCTTCATCTGGGCAAATCAGGTATGCCAACGAAGGCTATCACAAATGATGATATAGACAGGATTTTCCTATGTCTCAAAACTCTTAGCCAACGTACACCGGATATAGTCCAAATCTTCAAACAGTCGTGCCGCGACGCTTTGGCTGGCATGTTAAATGCACAGAACGAAGAGGAACATCAAACTCAGAAGGATAAGCAGAAAACAACCGCTAAAATTCAACCAGATGATCCGATTGCTTTTACACAGCTGGCCAACGGAAAGAACGACCATTTGGGTGAGAATGTGTTCGAGTCGAGTCTTAATCAAGCTCTGGCTGGTACCAAGAACACCGCCCTTTCGGGGGTTGCTTCACCTAACAACAAGTTGAACAAAGTTACGCAGTTGACGGGATTCTCTGATCCGGTGTACGCTGAAGCATACGTGCATGTCAATCAGTACGACATAGTATTGGATGTTCTGATTGTTAACCAGACAAGCGATACTCTGCAAAATTGTACGCTAGAGTTGGCAACGGTTGGAGATTTAAAGTTGGTAGAACGTCCGCACCCTGTTGTCTTGGCCCCGCATGATTTCTGCAACATAAAGGCCAACGTGAAGGTGTCGTCTACGGAGAATGGAATCATTTTTGGAAACATTGGTGAGTACCTATTTTTACAACTAGTTTTCCTAAGGAACAATATAACCATCGGTTTTTTTTTTAGTTTATGATACTACTGGATCATCGAACGTTGTAGTGCTAAACACAATCCACATTGATATCATGGATTATATTCTTCCGGCGAGTTGCACCGATACCGAGTTCCGCACCATGTGGGTCGAGTTCGAATGGGAAAACAAAGTATCGGTGAATACGACCGTCACAGATTTGCACGAGTATCTGAAAATGTTACTCAAGTCAACCAATATGAAATGTCTCACACCGGAGAAAGCTCTCTCGGGACAGTGCGGATTTATGGCCGCTAATATGTATGCTAGGTAAGTATGGCTACAAAATAGGACACTGACATGAAGTTATGCACTTGTCTTATGAATCTTTTTACCCTTTATGACTTGAAGATCAATTTTTGGGGAAGACGCTCTGGCCAACTTGAGCATTGAGAAGGCGTTGGATCGCCCGGATGCACCGGTCTCTGGACACATAAGGATTCGGGCCAAGAGTCAGGTTAGATATTTTGGGCATTTAGTTAAATTTGCCATTTTTAATATTACCATTTTCTATTAGGGCATGGCTCTCAGCTTGGGCGACAAGATCAATCACACCCAGAAGTGTCTACACGAAAAATCGGTTGCGGCCTAGGAGAACTATGTATTTGCATTAGCTGCTTGGTAATTTTATTTTTATACTCTTAGCATCTCACTTGCATAGTCGTTTTTAATCCCAATTTTTAACGATGCAATTCGTGAGCGTACTGTAGATTCCATTCTTATACAATACGTCTAGTATTACAAATAATCTTCTTTATATGAGAAACAAAAGTGAATATCAATTCGAACAGACATAAGATAACGATTACGCAAAAAATTGGAGACCGAAATAGAAGTAGTTTGTGAACTAGTAAGGATGTTCGGATGTGGAATAACTTTGCTACACATCCTGCAAAAAAAGAACACAAACACACAAACATGAGAAGTTATTGTTTACCACATACTATTGACTATTAATATATTCCAAAACATGTGAGTCTAATGATTTTACTTACGAAAGAAATTATTCAAACATTACTTGAACAAGAATATGATAATACAGTCCACATTTCTTTCAGTGTTAATTTCTTTTCGATGTTTGCTTCCCTGAAACATAAAAACCTTGTCAACAAAAGTTCAGTTCAAAAATACATTCTCAACCGATTAGACGCTCTTGTTTTTAATTTCGATAGCCAAAAGAAATCGCAGTCCAGACCAGGTGAAGTTTTTCTCCGTACATTTTGGTCCTTCGAACCGGATATGGAGATCGCAATTTTCTATGGCTTTGAGTGTTTTCTCATTCAATCAAGAGTGATAAAAATTGGATTTTGTACCGATTGCAAGAACGATGAATCTGAAGGATCGCGGCATGCAGTGGTGTGTTTGTGAATTGATTGCTTGTGTATTGAATTGATCTGCATGCGTGAAAAATGGCGATTGGCCGAAAAATTAATGAATAGATCTGCACCAGATGCGGAATACCGGCAATTTGCCAGGAAGAAAGTGATTGATCCGGCCTGTACCGGAAGGCGGCGTGTTGCCCGTGAAAAGAAGTAGCGACTTCTGTACTCAGCCATCGTTTGTTGAAGCGTAACGCTTCCCAGAAGAACCGTGTCGGCAAATGCGGAAGCTCTAAATATTCTCGAAGAAAAGTGTGGTTAAGTGATTGCTCACCGCAGCTGCATGTTAGCAAATGCGAAAGCTCCAGAGTTTTCCAAACTAGAGTGAGGTTAAGTGCAACCGATTGCTACACGCAGCTGCCGTTTATAAATGCGAAAGTTCGAGAACTCTTCCGACAAGAACGAAGAGACTGGTAAAGTGCAAAGCTTACTGGAATAGATAAAGTGAGGTTATGAACAAAAACAAAACAAATAAGTGAAGGACAGTGACAACTTAGTGCATAACCAAACCTCAAAGTGCAGAATAAATGACTGAAAATAAGAAAAATCAAAACGCGAAAAAAAGAAGCTAGTGAGACTCGAGAGTAGAGAAAAGCGAAATTCCCAAGAGGAACTTATCCAAGGGTTTCTTGGTGGAACCCTCCAGACGAGCGGACACCTGCTGAGCGAGAATTATTGGTGCTCAGGCTTCTGAATCAGTCGCCTCCCGCTGTTGCCGATCAGGCGGTGAATGCGTTACCGCCTACTGCTGTTGCTAAGGTGTCGAACCAGTTACTCGTCGTTGAAGATACAACTGCTGTCAACGCTGGGGCGCAGAAAAGTAATCTAGATCCATACGCTAGGCGTTGCGTGCCAAAAGCAAGTGGATCGACACGCGGGAAAGAAGGAAATGGAGCGCACTCTGGAACATTTGTTAGATCGCCAAGATCTACTCATGGAAAAGCTTTCACGAATCCAGGAGTCCGTCAAGACAGAGGCAGCTAACAACATCCATTATTTGAACCTTCAACTTCAAATCATTCAACGAGCTAACGACGAGTTCGACACAGTGCAGACCGATCGTTCTTGCACGAATTTCATTGGAACTTAGAGGTGATTTGAAGGTAAAGTATTTAAACTTTGAACAACTGCATGGCGAGCTGTACGTGAAGTCGCAGACTATGATTACCAGCATCCGAGCGAGCTGATTCCACCAGAGCATTGTCACTGAATGCACATGCTTCAGAGTTTCAACCCTGGCCTCAGGTGGTCGACAGTGTTCCACACCTACAGGTACCGCTTCCAGACCTTTGATGGCGGGTTGGAAACTGGTACTCGTTCAAGAGCATGTTCCGTACGGTTATGGATCGCTACCCCTAATGAATCAACAGCCGTAAAACCATACCACCTCAAAACTCGCTGATTGGAAGTGCCTCTGGTAAGATCGATCAAGACATAACCAACTATAGTGATTATGAGTCTGCCTAGTGATGCTGGAGGATGCGTACGCAGGATCAACGCTGATTATCGATATGCACATCGACGCGCTACGTGATTTGCCGGAAAGTCACACAAGGAGAATGGTGATGATCTGCGAAAACTGGTCGAGACGTGTGCCAAAAACGTGGATGCTCAATAACCACGACCTTCCGGCAGAAGGCTATCGGAGATGATGCTGATAAACATCATAAGCAAACGCTTGGACCGAGAGACAAGAAAGCTGTGGGAGTCATCACTGCCCATGACGATCTTCTCAAGTTACGATGATCTGATTGTCTTTCTAAAAGATCGCAGTCGAATCCTCCGAGAAGCTTCCGGTTCACGCCCCAACGAGTCAACCGCTGATAGCAGCAAAGACCAGACAACAGAAGTGTTCGGCACAGACGAACAAAGAAACGTGTCCCTTGCTGCTCTCACGCCCACAGCATCTACAAATGTGATAGCTTCAAGAAGCTGTCGGCCCTGAGCTGATACGAGAAAGTGAAGAAATCGGGCCTGTGCTTTAATTGCCTCCGCGCTGGGCATCGAACAATGGAGTGCAAGACAGACAAGCATTGCAGGACTTGTGGCAAGCGTCATCATAGTTACCTTCACCAGCAAGTTGAGCGCTCGGAAGATCCTAGGAAACCAGCCGAAGACCCTCTGCCTCAAAGGCCCAGTGCAAAGTGAAACGAAAACGGAGCAACCAGTGGAGCAGCGTACGGTTAGCTGTTGTACTCAAACTCGCCGGTACGAAGCAGATATTCCTGTCAACCGCGAAAGTGCTCGTGACTGGATCTGGCAATGCGACCTATAATCGGTCGAGCTTTGCTGGATTGTTGTTCCGAATCCAACGTAATAACAGAAAAGCTTGCTGCGAAGTTGGAAGCTAAAGCCATCGCTGATCAATCCACCGATTGTAATCTGTGGCCTCAACGGGATGACAACCACTACCAACAAGATTATTCGGACGAAGGTGTCGTCAAGGGATGGCAACTTCTCTGTTTTTCTCGACTTCCTGGTCACCCCTACAATCACTGAGCTTCCTACAGGTAAGGTTGATACTCATTTTGGCCTATCCATGCTGGCGTTGAGTTAGCGAACCCTCGTTCAATGTTCCCGATGAAGTCGACATGATTATTGGTGCCGAGCGTGTTCTACGATGTCACTCAAGAAGGGGCGTGTGAAGATTGGCGGTGATTTCCCTACCCTAGCCGAGACTACATTCGGATGGGTCGTCAGCGGTCCAGTAAGCACAAACAGGAAAGTGAATCGAAGGAAAATATGTCAATTGAATGTTACATTGGAGGATGTTAATCGCACCCTTTCGAAATTTTGGGAGCTCGAGGCAGGTTACGTTACTAGCAAGATGTCCGCGACAGAACGCGCTGTTGAAAAGCATTTCGAAGAAACGCATTGTTCGAAACCGTGATGGACGGTACATCGTAAGGCTGCCATTTAACGATCTTCAAAATCAACTCGGCGATTCATACGATTATGCCAGACGTCGTCTTGACAGACAAATGAGCAGTCTGGCAAAGAACCCGTTAAGAATGCGAGCATACACAGATTTCATGGATGAGTACCTGTTACTCGGCCACATGCAGGAGGTTAGCGAAAAGCCAGATCACGGTTATTTCTTGCCCCACCATGCCGTCTATAAGGAGAGCAGTTCAACTACCAAAATTAGAGTCGTTTTTGATGCCTCAACGGTGACATCTACAGGCGTGTCATTGAACGACACTCAGCTAGTGGGTCCAACAGTGCAAAGCGACCTAATCACACTGATTCTTAGATTTTGTACGTATCAGAGGTAGTTTTGACGGCAGATGTACCTGCAAAATGTACCGACAGGTGCTGGTACACCCAGCAGATAGACAGTATCTGCGGATCGTGTAGCCAAATGAAAAGAACGAGATCGCTACATTTGAGATGACAACCGTCACTTATGGTTGCTCAAGTGCACCTTATCTTGCGTCGAGAGTGTTGATGCAGCTAGCCATGGACGGAGGCAACGATTTACCAATGGCTGCACGGGTGGTGAAAGAAGATAGCTACATAGACGATTTCATCACCGGGGGTCGAACGGCATCTGAGGTCGTACAAATGTATGCACAGTTGACAGAAATGCTGAAGCGCGGTGGCTTTGGATTACACAAATTTTGCTCTAACAGTCCAGAAGTTCTGCGTGCCATTCCCTTCGAACTACAGGAGAAGCAAGTGGATTTCGAATCCTCGGAACTGAACCACACCATTAAAACGCTTGGATTGATTTGGAATCCAAACGACGATTATTTCGCATTTACCGTACCGCAGCTAATCATCAACCGTAAAGGGTGATACGGTCAAAATTTGGTCAAGGGAAAACGCGTGTAAATCGGTGAAATCGTTTATTTAAAAAATCAAATTAAATTTCTTTTTCAAGTTCAATTAGTATAAAATTCAGGAACATACATTCAGTTAGGCTTCCACTTTCTCCAAATCCGAATCATGCCGGGCCTTACGCGCTTCTGACCCCTGCCATACAGATTTCCAGGTACAGCCACCTTGTTCAACACCTTCTTCGCCGCAGAAAGCCAAGGTTTGCCTTTGAACTGCTGCTCGTCCTTCCAGTGTTTTTTTGGTCTTCTTTAGGATTCCGCTTGGAGCAACAGCCCAGCATTTCTCAATTGGGCGGAGCCTCTGTGCAGAGCTGGGAGGGTTCTTGTCCTCTGGGAACCATATACCTGCGCGCTACAGTTGGCGTGCGCACCACTCCCATGGGCTCTTTGCACCGCAATGGCAAGATGCCAAATCCGGCCAAAGACAGCACGGAACAATCCGTGTTTTTCAGGAAAGGCAGCAGACGCCTATTCAAACACTTCTTCACGTAAATTTCTTGCTGGTTGACAGTTCCGGGAAGCCATGGAAATGCTGCTGTTCAAGCCAGGTACAGATGGTTTGCCAAACCAGATATTTCTTTGCGGAACGTTGATGCAGTTTCGAGAGCCTGAAGATATCTGCTACCTTTCCCTTCCTCTGCCGTAAGTAAAACTCCTTGTCAACCGGAAGCTGCTTGTAGTCGGCTTTGACGGCAGGCCTCGCCGCCGCCCATTACCACGCAGTCACACTCTCGCCAGCATCGTCGCGTGTAACAGCTTCCGGGACCGGCGCTTTTGGCCGTCGTACGTTGTTTATCATCGCGATTTGGAGTCACTACCGGCTTGTAAGTCGATAGTCCGGCTCGATGCACGGTTGCCAGAGGATACACTTCAGCTTATTTGCGCATCTTATAGAGGTTGAAGCCCGCCGGAACGGCACCTCTTTGTCGTCCAGGCGGGTTTGTTTTGATTGCCTCTGATCCAGGTACTCTTGCCGCCGACAAACGTCTTCAAATACTTCACCATATTTGCACGTACGATTTGGCACCTCCCGGTGATTTCGCCAATTTATGCAAAGAGTAGTTTGATTTTCATGATGCGTTGTGACAAAATTTTCGATACGCTGCTCTTCTTGTTGGATGGTATTCAGATAACAATCAGAAGAGTGAATTCGAAAAACCGTAATAGGAGCAATATTTTAAGTGTTATTATTAATACCTTCTCAAAATGAGGGGGTTTGTGTTTTTAAATGCAAAAATTGGCGCAGTTACGCCGCTGATATTGACCAAATTGACTGCACGCCCCTTTAAACTAATAAATGAATGATTATCGGAGATTGAAGATTGAAGGACTTCTTATTTCTTTGGACCAGAAACATTGAAAATACATAGCGTGAGCTGGTGGTTGGGTTGGAATAATAATAACTTCCGCATATAATATGCATGGATTGTCTTCGCATCAACTGTATCTATACGATACATGGAAGAAGAGATGTATTATTCTTACATTTTATTGAATTGAATCATATGATGGTTTTACAGACGCATCCAAACGTACATGGAGCCTGGTCTATTACAAAAGATGTGTACTTCTGATTAAAAAACAACGTACAGCTTCAGAAAAGTCTCGTGTTGCGCAACAGAAAACTGATTATCATATCGAGACTTGAGTTGTAAAAGTGTATTGGTATGTAGCTCAGCTGACCTAGAAGACACACAGTACTATGAGTCACCCTGGATAGTGGAAGCCGCACTTCTGTCTGACTCCCAAATTGTTTTATGCTGGCTGAACAATTTCATTGATATTGAATGAGGCTTGTATGTACAGGTGGTGGGCCATTACTTGAGCCTACCCAGATTTCTAGTGGTACTATTGTAAGAGATCCAGAGAAACAATCCACACATGACGCGCCGCCATGTGGATGTTTCCTGGAGCAGTTGAGAAAATTATCAGGTGGAGTGGGTCCCCTTGGAGCTTCATGTGTTATGCAGCTGGAAAATGGGCAGAAGTGCCCCCAGCAGATGAGAATTCACTGCATACACGAAAGTGTCTTCGCTGCACGTCTGCAAAGGAACCAGTTTACTGGAAAGGCGGTTGGGCAAGCCCTCCGTTCTGCACTGCTCATGGGGAAGTGGGTGTGGAGATTCTTTACTGACAACACACTAGGAAGACAAAGAACTGTGACCACTTTGCCATGGAGCTTATTTCCAGAGTATTGGAACACGATCTGTAGCTTGCTCCAAAGGAAGCACCATCACACGAGTTGGCTGTTACACCTGAAGACTGATGCTGGGAAACGAAACAATT